>CM076584.1:1677743107-1677846839 GCA_034641835.2 Pinus albicaulis | reverse complement strand
TTACATCATTGCCTCTTGTACTTGAATTAGTGTGAGCTTCTTTGATTGTCATAGCTTGTTTGTAAAATGTTGGAGTGGATCTACTCATCTCCGCAAGCTCATAATTTGACATTATTAATACTTTTGCCACAAAGTGTGATTCCGTATCTGAAGAGGCAACCATCCAAGGAAATTTCTCTTCATTCTCCCCCAACACTGCCAAGTTTCCTTGATCCTCCTTTGGGGTTTCATTCAGAGGAGAAATTTCATTTTTTTTGGATCTTGAAGAGGCTCAAAAGAATTTTTGCTAAGGTAAGATTTAGGAACTTCTTTGGTAGATTTATTTGTAGGTGTAACCTTGTCTGGTTGATTCTTCCTTCGCTTTTGACCTAGTTTCAAATTTACCTCATTAGATATGGAGGGATGGATCTGCCCTTCTTTAGAGATAGGGGATTGAGCTTGCTCATCATTTTTTTTATTGAGGGAAGTTTTTGGCAAAGTGTCCATGAGGATGACATATGATGCACTTGAAGACAATATGAACATAATCCAATTCCTAAATATGAGTCCATTCCTCTAAATTTATTTTTAAGGCCTCTCGTAAACCTTCAGAGAGATTTACTTCGACACAAATGCGGGCACAAGAAAATTTCCCTCCTTTTGGTTTTTCTTTGTCTAGATCACAACCCAGCTTATTTCTATTCTCTTTTAGTGAATCAAGTCCCCATAGATTGAGAGGGAGGTAAGGAAATATAATCCACATCGCCATAGAAGTAATTTCAGAATTTGGATTAAAATCCAAATTCCATGGGGAGATAAAGCCTGCCTCCGGTCCCCATAAAATATGGCCCTAATATGAAAATCATAGATCTTTCAATTTTTTCCACAAATATAAAAACATAGAAACCCATGACTAATGCAAATAAATTTACCTGACCTTGAAGCATTGAGGTTCATTTTTCCGTGATCCATGAAACAACTTTTGGATTCGTCCATAAGCCCATAAACTTGTCAACCAATGCTTTTTCTCAAAGGGGTAAGGCTCTCTTTCATGGACCTAACAGAGAGAGTTCCACATCTGAAATCTCAGCTAATTTCTTCATAAATTTTTGGGGGTTGTTAGGGTCCTATAATAATAGGGTTCATAAATTTTGGATTGACTTTAATAGTCTTGTAAATATGTACATATCTTGCTTTCTGGAAGTTGTTTTCCCATATTTTGAAAAAATGAAAAAATAATAAAAAGCCAAAAAGACGGTAAAAAGTCGTAAAAGAAAGATCAAAGGACTTAGAAAAATATAAGAAAAAAAGAGAAATAAGCCCTGAAAGTGAGCAAGTCCAAATGCCACTACTTTTAATTTTTACTGCAAAGAATAATGATTATGTGTAGAGTGTCAATAAATTCCATAATCCATGATCAGTTAAACAGTTTAATCTTAACTTTTCATGTTTTCAATTTCATGTTCTAGATAAAGAATAAATATTTGTCAAACAGTTTAAACTTGACAAATCATTATATAGGTAGAGAATATTGAGGTGCTCAACAGTTTAATCTGAGCCCTTAGATGAAATAAGGTAGACTTAGATAGTTTTATGCTTTGAAAGAATTTTTTTTTAAGGTTGCAAGCCTAAATGCACCTACTAAATGAAGAAAAAATGTTATAAATACATTTGGGTAGGTAGAAAGGAGTTGAGAAATCATGTAAGTAAGACATCATTGAGCAAAATCACTAATTTCCCCTCCCCTATAGGTATTCAGTATTCTAAACTATTAGTCAAAAAGGCTCAGAGCATTTCTCTGACTTTTGCTGGGACCAGACCCAAGGCTCGATAAATGATAAGTTGAAAATATTGAGTTCCTACCTTAAACCCACATTTCTCAGCATTTACCCTTTATTCATACATCAAAACCCTTTTTCCTAAGTAAAGACACATTATTACTTAGTAAAATTGAAAACCCTAAAACAATTAATTTCATTCCTTTCAAAATTATTCATAAAACCCTCAAAATTACATTTATCCTAAGTATTAGTGAAGTAATATAAAAGATGAGCAACGCTTTATTTTTTACACTTTAATTAGAGATAATATGTGTTCATATTAACTTTTAACCTATTTTTATTAAATCCCTAATTTACCCTCCCATATGTTATTAAAACCATTATATTTAAATTAACCCCCTAAAACCCATTATTTTACGTTTAGACCAAAGTTTATTATCCTCATGTGCACAAATAAACCCCTCCCTACAAACCCCTTGGTATAAACCTATCTCTATTGAAATAATCTCGCCCCTTATAGTTTTTGAAAACTATTCAAAGGTTGATTAAATTATATAATATATACTATTGCGCCCGCATATAAAGTTTGAAAAATTTTACAAATGTTTTAAATAAAAACATTACCCCCCCTCCTATATTCATATAACCCAAGGTTTTGAGTTAAATAAAATGATTATTTATAAAATTCAAAACCCATTGCCTCGGATACAAAAAGCCCGGTCCCACCTCCCATTCCAATGCACCTTCCCATCAGATCTCGACCGTTCGCGTTCAACTCTTAGATCTGATGGTTGACATCCAATATCGCACAGAAAATATGCACGATCTCCCGAACTCCAAAGCTGCACGAAATGGGTGGTTTCAAAATTTTATCTCTCCTCCACGTGCCCTTCAAACATTGGATCGCGCGGGTTAAGTCCAAAACTGTTTACTGCCCTAAAGCCTGTGATAACCATTATGGTTTTAATCTCATTAAACTTTGAAACTGCTCCTCCCCACCAATACGACCAGCATTCAATGCATAAATAATTTAACCGATATGTTTAATGAACCTTCGAAAATGCATTTCATTCCTTATCTTCTGCGCATTAACCTTAACCTGTTACTCGCACCTTCCCGACTGTAAACCACTCTTTTTAAAGCCATTTTCCGCCATTTTTATACCCGAAGCCTACAACATTTTCTGTGAAACTTGTGAAGATTTCCGAGGAACTTCATATTGCTCCAGATAAGCTATTGAAGCCATCAATTCAGCCGGAAACCTCAAAAAATTATTCCGAAGCCGGATACCTGCACACTATACGTATTTTTCTCAAATTGGAACCTGCAATCGATTTAAAGGACTTGTAAAACAACAAAAACATTTTAGAATTTAAGAATCCATTGAAAAGAAACTGCCAAAAGCCCCAAATACAGGCCAAACTCTGGAAATTTTTTCCCAGAAACCTTGTTTTACTGTTGCGCGCTATTTTGAAGAAATTTATGAGTTTTTCACAGTTTAATGATCTATTTCAAGTTATGAGATAAACCAGAAAACCTCTGCTGGTACCCTAAACCTCTGTAACCCTTTTCAAAAGATTTTTTAGCCCAAATTTCCATTAAGAGACTCAGAAAGCCCTTGTTTTCTATTTTAAGCCAATTCTAAAGCCTCTAAACCTTTTTGACAGACCTAATTGAACATAAAACCCGAAAAGAGACTATACTTTTTCCAAATTTGCCCAATTAAGCCTCTGCTAAAAATAAATTGCTTCTACAAACTGTCTAAACTTGCAAAAGCAAATCAAAATTCCTAAAAAACAGAGTGCAAGCAAGCCTGAAGCTTCTGAAGCACCTAAACCTACCCCTGCCATGAATTCAAATATTTTTATTGTTTTCAATCCTTTACAACCCCCGGTTATTGATATTGAACACATTCCCTTAGCTGATACTAACTACAAGATAACAGAACCCATTGTTGAATTCAACCTACTAAATATCCATAACTGGTGTTATGAAAAGTCTTTAGATGATCAAGAAGAGGTCCATATTTGGGAATCCAATTTTCCAAAATATGTTGTCCCATTAACTCACCCATGTCAGGAGGTTATTAGATTGTGTCAGTAGTACTATGTTCCAAAGCAAAGAGCCATTGTAAATGCCAATAAAGATGTGATTTTTACCATCACTGCAGAATCAATTAACCATATGTTGCAACTTCAGCCTGACCCCCAAGTAGTCCCTTTGTCTATAGAGGCCCTCACCAAGCTATATATTGGCCTAGATTTTCCTAAAAGGTTCATGATTTTTCAGACATTTATGCCTCTTGATGTAGAAATTCCCAAGATAAATCCTCCATACTCTACTTCTAAATTCCTTGAAGGTTCAAGACATGTGATTTCCATGCTTTCCTACATCCTTAGATATTTTACTGATGAACACACTGATGAGTCCATCTTGGGATTCTTATCCACATTTTCTCCAGATCAATCCCCATCAGTAATATTTGATTATGCTGGTTTCATTGCTAATAGTGTTCATTATCAATTGACCAATTTGCAAATTGAGGGAGTATTCAAATATACCTCCTACGTTTCCATATGTTTCTATACTTCCAATCAGGTAATTTTCCAATTTCTCTCCAAAAACTTGACATAGAGGGAAATCCTCTATCTGTCATTTTTTGACATCCATGCTCAGGAAAGAATGTACAGATTTCAGTTATTCAGAGTTTTCAGAGTTATTTTTACATCCAGTTATCATAATTTTGACCAAGACAGAGCAACCTAGAATAAATGAAGAAATGAAAAAGATATTGCAGTTATCAGAGCAGAGTAAGGTTGGTGACTGGTATTTGTATGAGAAATATACTAAAATTAGAGTCTTTGGGTCAAACTTGTTACCTTACAAGTTACCCAAACATCCTTCAATGAGGATCTTTGCCTTGGAATATATCAGGCAGATCCTAAACTCTGATTCAACCAATTTCATGGAAGCTAAGTAAAAGACCCAATTTAAACTTAATAACCAGATTGGGTCATTCATATGCAATCACAGGGATGCAGAAAAAGAAGCAGCAAATCAGTTATTGGAATATAAATTGGAAGAGAGTTTCCCTTGGAACTATGATCCACAAGGGATCTTGAGTAAGCTAAGGGTTAAATGCAAGTTAACACCCTTTATTCATGAAACTAAACTAGAAATAGAAAATTTTTCCAATCAGATTGAATGGACTGAAAACACCTTAATATATGTAGTGAACAAGGGTAATACTAGTCATACCCTAGAGACTACAAATCAACAAGAGAAGTCCATTAAAAAAGTAAGGGAAGAAGGAGCCTATGTGGCAGAGACTACAACTGAAACCAAGTTCAAGATCATATATAACAAAAGGCCTTGATTAGATACATCAGGTAAAGGAAAAGTGACAATAGATGTTGAAGAAAATAAGTCTTTAAATACCAATACATATTTTCCAGAAACCAATGTTGCCACTGTGATTATAAATGAGACAAATGCTAAAAATCAAAATGAAGAAAAAGTCAATAATGAAGACACACAGTTAATGGAAAGACAATAAAGCATGGAAGCTTTTTCCTCACAGGCAGCTGAGGGAAAGGATTTGGATATCAAAAAGAAATATAAGCAGATTAAATTGAAGAATGAAGAGATAAAGGATAACATTTATTCTCAATATCTTAAACAGACTCCTAGCATACAAAACATAATCCTTTCTACTTTTGATTATTCTAATCAAAAGCTAATCATGTCAGTGTTGCAACCCACAGTTAAAACTCCTAAGACAGTGGTTGATTATAAGAAAGTTGATTTGGAGGTCTAGACAGATAAAATCCATGCTTTTGATCAAATTGAGTTCCATAGGCAGAGTTCAGAGATGCTTTATTCTATTGTCACAAATAAAGCCATGAGTGCTCAAAAGCTACAAAATACCATCTCCAACATGCAAAATCAAATGAACATGGGAAAAGCCTCATTGTATGCCAAAGATCTAAGGATAAAAGCCTTGGAAGAACTAGTTTTAGAGGTAGGATATGATCCTACTAATATAAAAGCAGCAAAATTATCGGTAAAGAATAAAAATGAAGATATAGCAGCCTTGAGGAAACAGCTAAAACTTCCTCAAAGTGATCATCTTAAAAAAAAAAAAGTCACACGGGAATAGAATGAAAAAGATGAAATGATGAATTTAATCCTTCATTTGACAGCCCAGGTTAAAGAAATGGAAATACAGATGGACAAACTTGTCCAAGAAAAGGAGACAGTGAAAGAACTAGTGATTCCTACAGTCATTTTAGTTATCATTGCAGCAGTGCCTTCAACTTTTGGTGAAAATTTGGCACCCAAAGAACCACTAGCTACTGCAGTGCCAGTGACTTCTTCCACAACATCAGCCACTGAATCATCTACCACAGTAGTACAACCTATTGATTAAGCTATAAAAGGAGTGAAAGCAATGGAAGAGATTTCTTTAAAGACAAATGAGATTAACAGGTTGACAAAAATGGTTGAAAATCTTGAAAATTCAAATAAATTAGCTCAGGTAAGTGCTAAGACACATGAAAAAAATGCCAACAGATTGAGTGAAGAGTTAAAAAATTTGCAAAAAGAATTAACTTTGAAGGATCAAATATCATACATCAAAAATTACCTTTGGAATAATATCATTGAAGCCATCCATGATGTATGGCCTTCAATTTAGGTAATTTTTTAACAAAGATAATTATTACTAGCAGCCCAAGCAGAAATTCAAAAGACGCAAACTGATTTGGCTGACAAACTAGAGCAAGATGTAAGGCTAATCAATTTCCTTAACAACAAACATAGACAGGAGTTGGAAGAATTCAAAATAATAGACAAAACTACAACTATCCTAGAAATTAGGAAGGTCACAACAAAGAGAAATTTGATGAGGCAACTTGAAGAAAAGTGTGAAGGCATGAATACTGCCATAACCAGGTTCATGTTTAGGTTCACAAGTTTTGGGCAAAAAGGAATTCTTGATATCATGGTTATTAATGATAAATTGATGCCTCAAATGACTATGATAAGAAGATAAGAGAATTTTCCAAGGAACAGGTAAATAAGCCAATAGTTCAAGGTATCCCAACAAGCAAAGTGTTACTAAAGAGTTTTGAAGACTTATTCTACTTGCAGCATGAGATCAAAAACTTTTTTGTTATCAAGCCAACCTTTGTTAGATATACAGAAGCTGATGAGAACTTTAGGAAATTAAAGAATATTCAAATTCCCAAAAACGAGGATTGGCAAGCACTCAGATTTACTGTGAAGGATAAAAAAAGCAGATGAAAAGAAAACAATTTTTTTTTTCTAAGTTAACATTCAAAACATATTTTCTTTACAGTAGTAAATAGTTTTTACTGAGGGTTAAAGAGTATCAGTTTAAATAGTATCAGTGAATAAAGGGTATCCGAGAAAGAGTATCAGACAAGGCAGATCAGATTCAAAAAATATCTAAAGGCCAACAAGGAGGACACCAAGGTAGCCAGCTGCATCCTATCCTCAAAACTATTTCTATTTCTTTTGGATAAAATAGGACAGTTTGCTGATTTGTTAAGTAGTTGTCCCTATTATTATTGTAAATATATTTTATTTTCCTAAGATAATTCCTAGAAGTCTTCTAGGATATTTTGTAAAACATTATGTATAAATACTTCATCTTTAGAAGTATTTTGTGTGGAATAAAATTATTGGGATTGTTACAGTCATTTCTTCTTGGACTTTAAAGCTTTTGTGTGTCAAAACTTCGAGTAGCAGGCTAGATCAAAGAAAATTGGCATCATACTTCAGGATTCCTGTGATGCGCTATTTGGATTGAAGTATTTTCTTCACTTGTCATTGTTTTCTTTCATTGTTACATGCATCCATTTATGTTTATGCTAAATCTGAATGTATAACTAGGAGTATTACTGTAGGATTTGTTAAGAGCACCATGTTTTTAACTAGTTATCATTTATATGTTTTCCTCTAATTTCCAGTGTAGGGAACCCTTAATTGCTCCCACTCTCTTTTGACCTATTCCTACTACTTTCTTTTCCAGATTTAATGATTCTTAAGTGCCCTTTATCCCGATCATACCATCTCATAAAAAACAACTTTCCAACATCTCCAAGGGTTATCTATCTTGCCCTGAAGACATTTGACCTTTTTGCCCTTGATCCCAGTCTTGTTTACTTGATTTTGACTCCATAGCCCAATGGAAAAATATATTTCCCACTATCCATCCTTTCAAGTGATTTTTCCCACCAAAAATATCAAAACAAAACCAAAGCTGCACTTTCATAACTAGCCTAATATTCAAAATATAAAAAAAGTTAAACTTTAAAGAGAGAAGTCTCTCTAAACCCTAGGAAGGCTAGATCCTAGAGTTTGAAGTAGGTTTGTGGTTACCTCTATAATTCTTTGACTAAAAACCAAAATCGCACAATTTGAGAATTACTAGAGTGATAACATTAATGGTGACCATACTGGGGACCTAACCAATCCTCAGTCATAAAACTAGTCTTAAAGAAAATCTTTTTATACATCCTTTTACTTTAAGATTGCTTTTATAAGTTGTGTATACTGAAAACAATAATTCTGTCTTTTAGGAAATTTTATTATACCAAGTCTAACCCGGATCCTAAGCCTACTGTTACAGTAGACAACCCAGACTGAATTAGTAAAAAGAAAAAATAGTTAGAAGATTTAGAAGCTAAAGTATCATTAAAAAGAGTCAATTCATTACCACAAGAGTTATTAAGTCTGCAAGATATTGATTTTGATCTAAAATTTGAGCATTCTTTATTTAGAAGTAAATCTGAAAGTGATTTGAAAACTGCTATTTTAGACCCTGTTTTTATTTCATTCTTGAATAGAAAACAAAAAAATATTACAGTAGATTCTAAATCTTAGAAAGTTCAAGATGAGACTAAAATTGAAGAACTTAAAGTTACTATTCTCAAAGATATTGATGAAGCTATTGAATTAGCTCAATTTTTGACCTATGCAAATAGACCTCTAGTTTCTCAGTTACATACCACTATAATACCAACTAGAGGTTCATCTCTGTATGTTGTTACATCATTTATAAATTCCACTACCAGCTCATCTATAGATCCATTTATCCCTAGATTACCTTTACAACCTAGAGTACTATTTCCACCACTCACTTCATCCAATATATCCATTATTTCACCTTTTTATTTCCTAAATTCATCATCCTCATTCCGTAGTAGTTCCATATACATTCCAGTTTCATTTCCCAACACTTCAAATACAACTTTTAGTTCATTAGCTATCATTTCTAGCACAGCTCCAAGCAGTTCTACTTTACCTCTTAGCCAAGCTAAGCTTCAAGCTATGGCTGGCAGATATGCTCCCCTAGTCTTACCACAACATCTTCATGATATGCCTCAAGACTATCAAAATAAAATACCATTATTTAATGGCACTACCCATTATAATCCTCAGCAACACATTAATAAGATGACATCTTTGAAATTTATGAGATTGATGACTCAGACGTTCAAATGAGGCTGGTTGCACAAACTTTGATAGGAGAAGTTAAGAAATGGTTTAAATATCTAGCTGCTGGTAGTCTAACTGATTTAGCTGTGTTTCATAGATTATTTTTAAATCAATGGGAAAAGAAAAATAATCCCCTCCAAATATTGACTGAATTTGATTCTGTGAAAAGAGCTCCAAATGAGTCAGTCCAAGACTACTGCACTAGATATAATAGTGTCTACAATTCCATTCCTACAAATCTTAAACCCACTCCTTATTCTGTCCTTCTCAAATTCCCTGATGTATTTGATGCATATATGGCTTATCAATTAAGGGAAAGAGATGCAGAGACCTCACAAAAAATGCAAACAGATGTTGTTAGTGTAGAAGTAAACATCTTAGCCAAAAAATCTAGACTCGAGAATGAAAGAAGGGTGATCATTAAATAAGAAACTTCCAATTCAGACTCAAAAATAGACATGTTAGCTAAAAATTTAGACAGGATGATGGATAGATTATACAACATAGAGAGGAGATCTCAGTAGGATAATCAACAACAAATCAGAAATCCCAATTTTAGAAAAAAACACAAATTCTAGAAAAGCAAAAGAAACAACCCCAGACCAAACAATAAGGCCCCCATTCCAAGAGAAATATGTTGAAATTTCTCAGAATAATGATGATGATGAGGATGCAATAAATCTAATGGGAATAGATGATAATAATACTATCTTTCTCACTCAGGAAGATCAGGAATTATTTGAACTCCAGCAACTCAAATTAGATTCAAGTGAATCCTTTGATTATAAACAAGGTTATGATTATGCTATAAATAAAATACAGAGTCAATATAACCTTAGAAATAAGAAAAACAATGAGTCTTCTACCAAGTAAACTTCTCAAACTCAGAATCAGAAAATAGTAGAAGCTCCCAAAACAAAAGTTCTGCAAATTCTCCCAAGGGAAAATAAACAAAACTCTGGTTCTTCCCAAAAAAATTATAGTCCTAAAAATGCATCAAACCCTAAAATTGTTGATATTACTGATGAAATTTCTCAAGATACAAAAGGCTCATAGAAATCTACTGCTATAGCTTCTAATTCTGTTAAAACAACAAATTTAGATCCTAAAAAACCTTATGTTTATCCTAAATCAATAGATCCAAAAATTGCTACTTCAAAAACATCTGCTGATAATTCTAAGTCTGAAAGAACATCTACTGCTTCACAAACAATCGCTGAAAAGAAAGTTAGGAGCAGTAAAACATAAGAAACACAAACAGATAATATTAAACCAATTGAAAATAAAAAAATAACTGTAGACAAACCAACAAAAACTACAGTTACTAAAGAAGAATTGATTCAAATCAGTAAATCTCAACCTACATTCAACATACAATCTGAAATTGCAAATCTTAAAATACCAATTCCTCTGACATAATTGATAAAACATGACTTGTATAAATCAACCATAACTGAAACATTAAATATGAATGATGGAGAATATTCCATAAATCTAAATGATGATCAGCCAGAGTTGATTTTTGGCCCAGATGTGAATGGAAGACATGTAGATGGAGTAGTTCCTCCATTTTATATCAGTCTTACCATTCATGAACAAGTTTTACACAATGCCATGCTAGATTTAGGAGCTTCCCATAATCTAATGCCTAAAGCCATAATGGAAACTCTCAATCTAGAAATCACAAGGCCATACAAAGATTTGTTTTCATTTGATTCAAATAAAGTTAAATGCCCCGGTTTAATAAAAGATTTGTGTGTAACACTAGCTCAATATCCTGGTAAGAGTATATTAATGGAAATTGTAGTAGCTGATATCCCACCTAAATATGGAATGTTACTTTCTCGCTCATGGGGAGCAAAGTTACGTGGATCTCTACAATTGGACATGTCTTATGCTACTATATCAGTTTTTGGCCAGCCTAAAAATTTATATAGGGAAACATTGATGAAGTCCATGGTTAGTAGTGCTGAAAGATCTATAAATTACCGAATTTACTCTACACCAACTGACCTTGATTCTTTTATCCTATTCAACTCTGAAACTAATGAAATCCATACTGAACTAGTAGAGAAAAAGAAAACACCAAATAATGATAATATTTTCCATGAATCTCTATGGCATTTAGACTTCGATGGTTCAGTAAATAAGTTAGGAGTAGGAGTAGGATTTTGGATAACCAATATGGAGACTAATCACTCAGAATGCCATGCTTTCAGGCTCAATTTGAAATGTATCAATAATATGGCTGAGTATGAAGCCCTCATTCTAGGTCCAAATCATTAGGAAATCAAGAGGTAAGAGAATATTAATCATGGGAGATTCAGAGTTGATCATAAAACAAGTAAATGGAGTGTATTCTATTTACAATCCTAGACTAAGCAGATACAGAGACACCATGATAGATTTAATTGATGATTTATTGGAATGTAAATTTGCTACTATACCTAGAAAAAAAAAATATACAAGCTCACTGTCTAGCAACCTTTGCTAGTACTTGCAATTTACCATTCCAACCTAATCACGGATATACTGTTGAAGTCAAACATAGGCCAATAATTCTAGAAAACCTTAAGTATTGGCAGTTTTTTTCTCAGGATGAACAGATTTACAAGTTTATGAACAATGAAGGTGAGTTTCAGAACTGTAAGATAGACACAGATTGTACTATAAATCATGATTTGGATTGTGAAATAAATTTGAATAACTTAGATGTAAATAGAATAAAGTTTCATAAACCAACTAGATTTAGTTAAGCAGATATAGATAGCTTAGAGAAAGTAGAGATTGAAGAAATTATTGATGATGAATCAAACATATTAAATCTTAAGGATAATTTCTCACCCAGAGGTTTAGCTCCTTTAGAAGATCTTTTTGACTCAAATGATGTAGCTAGAAAACAAAAAATGGAGCTAGTTAGATCTGATATATAAGAATGAAATATTGGTACAGAGTTAAAAGCCAAAATAATCAAACTTTCCAAACATTACCTCAACAAGAAAAATAAAAATACATGACGCTTTTAAAGGAATATCAAAATGTTTTTGCCTGGAGTTATGAGGATATCAAATCCTATGACACCAGCATAATCCAACATAAAATTCCAATAAAAGAAGATCAACAGCCATTTAAACAAAATTTGAGAAGAATTAACCCTATTTTATTACCTTTGATAGAAAAGGAAGTGAAAAGAATGTATGATGCACAGATAATTGCACCAATCAAATATTATGATTGGGTTTCTAACCTAGTTCCAACAAGAAAGAAAACATGAGAGATTATATTATGTGTATACTTTAGGAATCTAAACAAAGTTTCCTTGAAAGATAATTACCCTTTACCTAAAATGGATCATATATTAAAAAGGGTAGTAGGCTCTTCTAGGATGTCACTTTTAAATGGTTTTTCAAGATACAACCATATTTTAGTCCAAAAAGAAGATCAAGCCAAAACAACATTACTACTCCTTGGGGCACTTTTATGTATGTAAAAATTCCTTTTGGTCTAATGAATGTAGGGGAAACCTTTCAAAGGGCTATGGACATAGCTTTTGCAAAGGAAATACATGATTTCTTAGTAATTTACTTAGATGACATTATTGTGTTTTCAAAAACTGATAATGAACACTTGGATCATTTGAGACAAGTTTTTATTAAGTGCAATAAATTTGGCATCTCATTAAACCCTAAGAAAAGTTTTTTTGGATTAGAAGAAGGCAAGTTACTTGGACACATAATTTCTAAAGAAGGAATCATAATAGATCCTTCTAGGATAGAAGCAATTCTGAACATCATTCTGTTAGCCCCCCATAAATTTTTTGACAAGCAAACAGGGGGCTAAAATGTTGTTGAGCCTTCATGGAATGCATTTCCCTGAAAAAACATCATCCTTGAAGCCTCCTTGTGCCTTTTTCCTTTGATATAATCCCCTTTGCTGATCTCCATTATAAAGCCTCTCTGTTGTGAAGAAGAATGCCCAAAGGGCCCTTTTCCCTCTTATTTCACCCCCACTTAACTTCTATTTTGTCCCCCTTTGCATTATCTTCTATTTTCCCTTTTTACCTTTCTTTTTCCCCCATTATTCCTCTATTGTTCCCCTTTCTAACCTTTAAATCACATTAAATGGGTCAAAAACCCACCTTCCGACCTTATTATAAGGCCTAACCCGTTTTCCCCCTTTCTCTGATCAAAATTGCATTGTAAATCGCGTTAAAACAAAATATGCGATTTCCAAACCACTTCCCCTCCATGACCTGAAGGACCTTATAATAAAACCTTATATTATGAGTCCCACCCTCAATTAAATCACTTCCCCCTTTTTTCCATCCCCACTTTACATATTATAGAGCTTTATTATAAATTTCTATATTATATATTAACCCCCGCCGCGTGCCAATCGCAATCGCAAACAAGTTTCCATCGCGGCTTTTGTTAATGTGCCAATCACAAGTGTTTGCGATGCAATTAATCGCATCGCAATACATTGCAATTGCGCTGATCGCATGTCCCTCCAATCGCAGCCTTTCCTCCGATCGAAATCGCAAGTTCTTTGCTCCGCGCTGCGATTACCCCTCGCTCCGACTTGCGATTGCGATGGGTCCCTTTCCTCTGATCCGCCCAATCGTTTGTTCCCTCTGATTGAGTGTGAGTTGTTGATTTGGTCCCCAAATCCAACGGCCAACACTCAATCGCACTCCCCGCCTAATCGCAATCATATTTTCTATCGCGTCTTCCCCTTGCTCCTTGCGATTATGATCCCCCGACCACATCTGAGCCGTCCATCCCTCCACCAGATCTAACGGCCGTGTTTCAATCGCATCCCGCCCTCAATCGCAATCGGAACCTCTGAAATGTGTCAACTCTCCGCCCCGTTGCGATCCGCGATTGCGATTTTCGTACGGTCCCACCTCGTACTATATTTCCCTCCCACTTCATTGTTTTTTCCGCTATTTCCTTTGTATTTCCAAAACGTTGAAGCTTTGGGTTTTACACTAATCACCATTTATTTCGCCATTCTTCATCATTGCCGCTATTTTCACTATTCCGCCACTGTTTCTCCGGGCCTCCACAGCATGTCTCCGCCATCACTGCCTAGGCTTGTAACAGGATTACTTCATCGTGCAGATAACACAGAGAGGTCGTTTCAGCGTTCGCCAGTGGACCAACAAAAGATATTCAAAGGGGGTTTATGCTTGTCATTGTTATAATTGATGTTTGACCCCGCAATTCAAAGGAAAGACACAATTTGAAGACCAAAAGCACACTGTCGAGTCTTATCTGTGTCAAATATCAGCAGAGTACTTTTCTCTCAGAAGTACACCATTCCCACAGTGCCCTCTGTGCCCCTTGAGCCCAGGAAAGTTAAGAAAATGGCAGGAGCTTCTTAAAAGACTGTCAGATTGCAGTTATGAGGCATGAAGGGGCCACAGACTTTCATTCAGTTCATTTATTTGAAAAGCTACCACAGAGTCCAAACAGCCGAGAGGACTACAAAGAGCATATCAAAGGTCAAAATCGACCTGACAAAGGTTCCCAAACAGCCTACAAAGTACACACAGCGAATGCTGATTTCCATTAAGTGGTATGGGCGTGAACACTTTCACCTTACTGTCTTAATGAGGCTCATTTAATTGTTCAACTATTCCTGTTTTCACTTCTTCTCCTATAAGAATTCCCGAGAACATAATGTAAATGTTGTTTTCCAGTTGTTGAGGATTTGTTGTTAGAGGGATTCATGTTGGACTGTTAGAACTGTCGTGGGAGGGAGTAGCAAAGTAGTCGTTGTGTAATAGGCTAGGAGGAGAAGTCTGGGCTGTATTAGCCATTGAGCTCAGTGTACATGATTGGTTTTGCATCAATTAATCACAGCACATTTCACAGGATCCTGGTCTATTACTTTTGGTGATGTTCTTCCAACTTTGTTTATTACATTTCATATTGTTTCATTTTCTGTTGGCTTGCATCAGAAGTTTGACATAGGATTTACCCTTGTTAGGTACCCTATGTTCCTGCTCTCCATGCCATTTATGTTTAGCTTCTGAAATGTTTTATCTGAGAAGTGTTTTCACTCGGTTTAACTAGCGTAATGGATGTTATTGCCTGCTAGCTGATGTATGAATTAAATGAATCAGCTCTTAGATGTTCTTGTTGGGTTTAAGCTGGAAGATTTGGGAACACTGGGGATTGGAGTTATCCCTGTCCACTAGGATCCTTGTGCAACCAGCTGGCCTTTCTAAGATCCCTTCGTTAAACTTATCTCTGTTTTTCCATTGGAGCATGCTAAAGTTGACCTGGAGTTAAATGATCTTTGGTCCGATCTATAAGCTACCCCTTTGTCCTTCCCTTGAGAGCTGCCTTTGAGTATGTCCAAGCAGGTCTGGAGTTAAATGACCTTTGACCTGATCTATAGACAGAAAGTAGGTTGCTTTCCTTCTCTCACTTTCTTTCCTTAATGTTCCATTCCATCATCTATCTAAAAAGATCCTTTAGTGTAGATGACTTTCCCTTTGGAAGCCTTGGCTAGTTTTTGCATGTAATTACCTCTCATGACTCCATAGCCCAATGGATGGCACTTTCTCGACCTATTCTCTTTGCTGAAGCATCCTGCTGTTTTGTTCCTTTTCCTCCCATTACTTTCTCAATCCATGATCTCATGACCAACTCAGAAACCAACCAACCAAATCATTTAAAACCCCCCTCTGTACTTCATAACTAGCCTAATATCTCAATTTGAGCTTTCAAAGATATATCATTCTTTGTTTCATTGGAGAGATCCCTCTCCGGGCCCAGGAGGGCTAGATCCTAGGGCCCCAAAGCAGTTTTGATGTTGTCTCATCTTTTGGTCTTGCCAATCTGGCCAAAACATGGGAACCCCAACACATTCCACCAAGAAACATCAAAGAATTACAAGCCTTTCTAGGTAGGATTAATTTTTTAAGAAGATTCATATCTAATTTAGCTGAGATAATTAGAGAACTAAATAACATGCTAAAAAAGATTTAGTTCTTAAATGGGTTTTTGAGGCTAAAAAATCATTTGAATACATCAAACAAGCCTTAACCAAAACTCCAATCCTAATAAGTCCTGATTTTAAAAAAGATTTCATAATTTTTTCATTTGCTTCAGAACACACCATTGTGGCAGTTTTACCACAGAAAAATGACCAAGGATTCGAACAATCCATAGCTTTCTTTAGTAAGACCCTTATATGTGCCCCTTTGAAGTACAACATCATGGAGAAAGAAGCCTTAGATTTGGTAAAGGGCATTAAATACTTCAGAATTTATATTCTCTACTCTCATATCATTGCCTATGTCACAAATTCTATAGTAAAAGACATTCTTACTCAGGATGGTCCTGATGGAAGAAGAGGTAAGTGGATTGCCATTATCTTAGAATATGACATGGAGATAAAACCTACAAAACTCATCAAAGGTAAAGGATTGGCTAGAATTATGGCTGAATCTAACTGCAATGCCCTAGACATAAATGTTATTGCCCAAGTAGATGATCAGGAAGAGATGGCGACTCCAACGATCAGTGAAGCCTTCTCAAACTCACCCTTGTATACAAATATCATATTTTTACTCCTAATCTTACAAGCTCCTTCTGGATTGTCAAGAACCAAAGCCATATTCCTAAAACTAAAGGCAGTAAGATTTTGTATTTCAGACAATGTACTTTTTTAGAGAGATCATAGTGGGATTTTATTAAATTGTTTATTAAAGGAAGAAGCTGACAAAATACTGGAACAATTTCATGCAGGTGACTGTCGATGAAATCTATATTGGAAAACTACTGCAGACAAGATCCTGAGAGCTGGATTTTACTGACCTACCTTGTTCGCCGATGTCCAAAAGTATGTAACTTCGTGTCATAAGTGCCAAATTTTTAAGGGTAAGAAGAAATTACTACCCCACCCCTTAAAGCCTGTTTCAACTGAAGTACCGTTTCAACAATGGGGTTTAGACTTCACTGGTGAAATTCACCCTCCTTCTTCAGGCCAACATTAGTGGATTTTGATAGCCACTAATTATTTTACCAAGTGGATTGAAGCCATACCCTCTAGACAAGCCACATATATTGTCATTATTTCCTTCCTAGAAAAAAACATTCTTTCAAGATTTGGATGTCCCCAAAAGATAATTACTGAAAATGCAGCAGCATTCAAATCCAAGAAAATGATTGAATTTTTCCACAAATACCTTATTACCTTAGTTCATTCTACTGCATATTACCCCCAAGGTAACAGCCTAGCTGAATCCTCAAACAAGAGCCTTGTAAACATCATCAAAAAATTACTTGAAGACAATAAAAAGACTTGGAATAAGAAGTTAGTCAATGCCTTATGGGAAAATAGACTTACTACAAAAAAATCCATTGGTACTTCTCCTTATCAACTTGTTTATAGAATGGATGATGTTTTTCCATCCTCCCTAGGTGTACCAGTGATGAAAACTATCCAAGAGTTACAAGTTGAAACAAATGACATTCAAAGAAGGATCAATCAAACTACTCACTTGCAACAAACAAGGGAAGAAGTTTATATCAAATCTCAAGTCATTCAGGATAATAATTCTTTTGATAAAAAGACTAAAGAGGATGATTTCTACATAGGAGATAAAGTGTTAAAGTGGGATTCCAGAAGAGAAGACAAAGGAAAACATGGAAAATTTGATTTTCTGTGGGAATGACCTTATGTGATTTATGGATATAGAAGTAATAATGCTTTCTTTTTTAAAGAAATGGATGGAACATATCTGCAAGAAGGACCATTTAATGGTAGAATGTTGAAGCACTACTGCTCTCTTGAGTTAACAACTAGTTAGTTTTTTATTCACTTTGATCATTGTAAATATACATTGCAAAGTTTAGATTGGATTGGATGTTTCTCTAACAAATTGAAGCCCGAAGAGAAGGCCCTAATATTTGAGAGGTAAATATTATAATGATGAATAAATTGTAGATATTAGAAGACAGCTACAGGGTCATCATAGTCAAATTCCAGAGGCTAATAGTCTCAAAGTTCTTGATATTTCACCAAGAAATGTCATCCCCATATGGAGCCATTGTTAGGGTCCTATAATAATAGGGTTCATAAATTTTGAATTGAATTTGATAGTCTTGTAAATATGTACATACCTTGCTTTCTGCAAGTTGTTTTCCCATATTTTGAAAAAATGAAAAAATGATAAAAAACCAAAAAGAGGGTAAAAAGTCCTAAAAGAAATATCAAAGGACTTAGAAAAATATAGACCCCAAAATAAAAAAAGAGAAATAAGACCTGAAATGAAGCAAGTCCAAATGCCACTACTTTTACTTTTTACTGCAAAGAATAATGATTATGTGCAGAGTGTCAATAAATGCCATAATCCATGATCAGTTAAACAGTTTAATCTTAACTTTTAATATTTTCAATTTCATGTTCTAAATAGAGAATAAAGATTTTTCAAATAGTTTAAACTTGATAAATCAGTAGATAGGTAGAGAATAATGAGGTGCTCAACAGTTTAATGTGAGCCCTCAGATGAAATAAGGTAGAATTAGATATTTTTATGCTTTGAAAAAAAAATGTTTTAAGGTTGCAAGCCTAAATTCACCTACAAAATGAAGAAAAAAATGTTAGAAATAAATTTGGGTAGGTAGAAAGCAGTTGAGAAATCATGTAAATAAGACATCATTGGGCAAAATCACTAATTTCCCCTCCCCTATCAATAAGGTGTATCATTCAATGCCTTATGATATTAGGCCAGCCCCAGGAGTAGTTCTCTTGCACTACCCAAATGCCTTTAATCCAGGGATGGTATTCCAAGTAAGATAAAGGGACACTACAACCCTTGAAGAAATGAAAAATATTGCAGTTGATGTGGAAATGAACCTACTGAACAGAGAGGCAAAGCTTAAAACAAAGAAATAATTGATCTAGTTTGATTCTCTACCTTTATGCCTTAATTCATCAGATAAAACACAAACATATTCTGAGTTGTTTGAAGACACAGAGAACACATGTGTAGTACCAAGTGGTGAGGTTGGATCGATTGGGTCATAATATTCATAAATAGGCCAAGTATATCTTGATCCAGTGGATACCTATATTGAGAAATTATTCATCAGAAGGCCACCACACATTTCCATCAATTTTTTGTTGTTCAGATTTACCAAGCTCCTTGCAATGAAGATCAGGATGGGAATTCCTATCAAATACCTTTAAAACGTTTGTTCCTAAGTTTGATGAAAAATGGTGAAAGAAAAAATTTATTAGAGAAATTTCTTGCCTGGATGCACTAGCATTATTGTATCATTTAGAATAGCAGTAATTCTAGCAGATTAGGGTAGGTAGGTGTGCAAATAAGCTCAGTGCTATGAGCATCTTTCCAGATTTGTTTCAGGTTGCTTTGCAGTTTTCAGTTCAAGTGTGTTTCAATTTCCAGTTTCAACATAGTTTAGATTTCAGCATTCAATATTTTCAAGGTGCGGTAGCGATTTCTATTTTATATTTGGAAGTGCGCAACTCAGCTATAGTTTCAATTCAGCCTTACAGTATGCATTTGTGACTCTATGATCCCATTAAAGCACATGCACTCAGGTCTGCAGGTTCTCAATGCACTTAGAACAACACTTTGTCCCTAGATGGAGCCAATGTTGGCCTCTGACCACACATAACATGGAGAAGTGGTCCCTATAAGGAAATCACAGGGAAGAGGCGTGAATGTATAAGGGGAAGGCCAATCTATTCAAGCACAGGTCGGGTGAAAATCCCCACAGTCAAAAGAGAAAAGTGTTGTGGTCAAGGTATTATGATCCAAAGTGTGTTAATTGACGCATCCCATAAACCGTTACATATATTATGTATTACATATAATGTGTATAATGTCATTTACTACTCTTAACACCTCTCTGCTAATCTCACTTCACTACCCACATAATATAACTCTACATTCTATTGTTCACACATAAAACCTGTGAAATGTGATCCGCGGGCGGCCCCACCTCCGTGCCACATCATCCACCCCCGCTCATTGCACTTTTCTCCCCAAAAATCTTAACTCTTACTTTCCATTGCTCACATATAAAACCCGCGGTCTGCGATCCATGGGAGGCCCCACCTTCGTGATACGGAATCCACCCTCGCTCACCACACATCACTCCCCTTAAATCTTAACTCTTGCCTTCCACTGTTCACATATAAAACTTGCGATATGTGATCTGTGGGCAGTCCCACCTCTTTACCATGTCACCTTTTTGCCACCGAAATCACACATCACAGATTCTATAATTTACCCTATATTCCTTATAAAAAAGCTCTCTGGCTTTCGATTTTTGATATGAGATCATCTCCACCTTCCTGCAACATCATGAATAGCTTTCCATAGCTTTTGTTCCACTCTTTTCAGTGTTAATGAGCCTCGTTTATTCCACTATCGCTTCTGCCATCCTCCACTCATCTCTGCTCCATATCACGCATCCAATGGCCCACAATGATTTCGCACCCCCCCATCCAATACCCCAAACCATCCATACCCCCCTTGGAGATCCAGTCTCTAGTTTTTGTAAGTTAAAGCACATCATGAGTTTTTGGTGGAACAACACAGTTATGGTTATTCAGTTGGTCCAGGAAATCCCCACTAAAGAGCGAGGCACATGCAACACAACTAGTCATTCCGCAATGGAAAGTGGAAATCATGAGAATTAGAGAGTGGAGGCTTTCAAATAGCAGATGGAATCATATGATGAAGGCTATACCACCCACATTTTATTAGCCACTTCTCGCCACTCCTTTTGAAGATTCTGGAATTTGGCCTCCATGGCTAACTATTTTGCTTCTTTTTACTGTTAAGTAGTGATGTTTTGCTGGTGAAATACTGATTTCACCTGATTCTGTTTTGATTTTCTATTATAGGAGTGATTTCTTGATGCATGCTCTGCTAGTTTGTCAAGATATTTTTGTTTTCACATGTGTGGTTCGATCATGAAATAATATTCGATCGTAAACCCTGAAGCAAAACTCTATATGTAGTAAGTTCTAAGATGAAAGAAAGGCTAGGAATTTTAGAGAATTTTGATGTAGTTCTATATAATTGTGCTCCCTCTGCTCTAAAATACATATTTGGGAGAGTTTTTTTGAACTTAATATGATACAACAATGTTTATTTGGATTCTAGATGGGGCAATGAGTAGTATGTATTTGTTTCTCTTTGTTTATCAATAATCTCCTATTTATATGTAATCATATTTCAATGTTTTGTTGCTTTGATGATTGGTGTAATGTAGCTTCCAAAAGTACACATTTCTATTCATGAATTCGTTTATGTATAATGATCATGTATCAAAATTGTTGCACTTCCTTAATTCGTTCTTCATAAATCTCTATTGTTAATCATATTTCACTTACATCTGTTTCCTCTGAGTTCACGAGAGAGATTCTTAAGGATATTAAGCCTGTCTTTTGTGGATTCCTCCTCCGTTCTTCCTTGGAACCTCTACATAATTTGAAAGCCTCTGCTCATTGTTTCAGATTTGGCCCATATGAAAGCCATCCAACCATCCAGCCTCTTGATCCCTCGTGTAGTATAAGGGAATTCACATGAATTGGACTCCAAGGTCTTCTCCATTCCTGAACCACCAAAACCATTATTTCTCCTGATCCATACTTTTTCATATGAATCTATACAATTGTCCACATTTAACCTCTGATTTTAAGATGTCCTAGGAAATGTTCTTTAGAAACTTAAGGTTGTTTCTAGGAGCTACAACAAGGCTCTTGACGGATATCATTCATGTCTATCACGAGCTGCACATATGACTTAGGTTTCTTAAAATGCTCTTTTAGGGATGCTTTAATTGATTCCAAAGTAGCATTAGGGTTTTCTTGCGCATACCTAATGTACCATTCTAGCACACAATCTTGAAATGCAGTAGCCAGATATGCTTTTATGATATCAATATTTTTTACTTGTTAAGCCTGCTATATGGTCTCAGTTACAAACCAGAAGTGATCAGTGTCCTCATTGCGAATGGCTCTGAAATTAGGTAACTCCATGGATGCAACCATATCTACTTCAGGAGGGGGTTGAGGTGGAGGTGGAGATGGACTGCACGGTGGGGTAGGTGATCGACAATGTGAGCTCAGAAGTGGAGTCGATGGAGTAGGAAACAGATTCAAGGGCTTCTAATATGACAAGCTTTCTTCTTCAGAGTCACTCGAGCTAGCATTTTCTGGTTCAGGTTCACTATCAGATCTAGGCTTCAGAGGACTATAAAGGACATCTTCAAAGTCATCTCGATAAATTCTTCTGCTGCACATAGTTGAACCTCTTTGATGCATTCAAGCAGTATGTTCACATAGACAACCATTTTCACACAGTATAATTTTTAGTAATAATTTCAACGAGCGTAGAAACTTACCTCTAGGACCTTTTAAAACCTCCTTTCAGCTTCAGAATATGACACAAATTGGTCAAAATAACTTTTAGGCACAAATCCACCCAGAAGGTGATCAATCGAATGATATACCGTGAGAGTGATCTTATTATAAAATCTCTCTACTTGTTGGATCAATTCAACAGTCCACTAAGTGACTACTGTTGAGCCCCAAAGATGTCCTTTTCTTTCACCAAATTTCACTTCATTTCCTTTGTCCTTTATCAGTTATAGGCTTAAAAGATTAATAGGATTGATTAAAGTTACTTTAAGAATGCATACAATGACTAACTTGCTATAATTTTATGGTTATGTTGTTATAGTGATTTTTGATCAGACTTAGCTACAGAATGCAGCCATTCTGTAGCTAGTCACCTGTTCTGCATCTATCTTCATGTTCACACAGGTTATAGGTGTCACTTAAAGGAAAAACACATATGGTTGAATTCCACACCACTCCTACATCATTTCTTTCCCTCTACGAAGTCTGAGCAAAAATCTACAGGTGGTTATGCATGTGGAGGAAACCAAAACTAAGAAGTGGATTCCTACCAGGACAAGGACTCTACAGATGTCTTCAGCAAAGTATGAGGCCTCCACAAGAGTTCTAATTTGATTTTAATTGAAAAATAAATTTATCCCTATTTCTTCTCCAGGACAATTATGTGTTTATCTTATAAGAATAGCTCGGGAAACTGAGAGACAGTTAGCTATATTGATGTTTTATTGTTAAGATTGTCCAAGACCGTAATACTCTGTTTTTGAAGCATTTTCCTCTAATGAAAGAAGAGAAAATTTAATACATGATCTGAAGAAATATTGAGGAGATTCATGTGCTAATATGGTGGTAGAGGGCCCCTACTGCCCGAGAGGCTCTGTGCATATTGTTTAGATAAGTAACTTTAGCTCTGTTTAGTTCCTAATTTAGGCAGTTTTCTGAACTTTATGTTTTATGCTCACTTACATTGAATGTTACAGCCAGTCTTGTTCTTATGAATTGTTCCAAAATACCACTAACACTGAATAAGATAGAGCTGTAGTATTTAAGAGATTAATTTCATTTTAGTTCAACTGTAGTATTTCGGAGGTTAATTGCATATTAGTTCGGTTTTGTTTAATGTATTTTGAGTTTTATTAGCTAGTTGTATTCTATTTCTGTTAAATTAGACTTAAAGGCCTTCATTATTTACAAACTTCTCTTGTTCTTAATCTCTGCTAATACATCATTGTCATAGGAACAAGAATTGGTAATGTCATTTTGAAGTCTTGATTGTTCTGCAATTTCTCATAATTTTACAAACTTGCCTCTTTCCAAAACTATTCCAAAAGATTTCTAACCTTTGAATGAGGTTTAATAGTGACATCTCGAGTTGCAAAATAGATTAATTTTAGTGTCATAAGTTAATTTAGAGTAGGGTTCCTTACTATGTTACAAATAATCTTTTCCAAATGTGTTCCAAAAAATTTCTAGCCATGGATAAGATTTTCTCTATGACAATTGTAAGTTGTTGTTTACTTAGAAGAACCTCATTGCATTAAACTTATCCTTTTCTCAAGTTGTTCCAACATACTTCTAGTGAAATGAATTGGACTGATTTCATGCTATGAGTTATTTTTCTTGTCAAGTTTTGAAACTTGTGAATTAGCGTTTTCTGTTTCTTAGGTGCTATACATAGTTTAGAATGGATTTTGCTTTGTTTTAGTGTGACCAATAACTTATCTTTGTCAAACACTTATTTCTTTTCCTCTTAGCATAAAAAAACAAACCAAAAACATTAGAAAAACACTAAACACAACGAAGTAGGAAGTAGATACCTAGGCACATATAGTGTACTACACTTCAACAGTTTACTAGCCCTGGTTGACATTTTATGACATCAATTTAGGAACACTAAGTTGAGCAGACATTTTTGGCGCTGTTTCTGGGGAAGTGTAACTAGGTAGCCTTGTTTCTTACCTCCCGAAAACAATGATATGCATAGAGAAATATACTCAAGGGGTAGATTCATAAAAAGCAAAAGCTTGATTCCTAGAACACCACTTGTTCCACCAATACCAAGAGGCAACACACCTCCAACTCAAACCCACATCCCATACTCCACTGATCATATAATTCTAGAAGGCTTAAGATCATATATTCCATCAGGGAAACCTTCCACTTCATCTACTGAACTTGTCTTAGAAAAAGATTCAAGGACCCCTGCTAGAGACCTAAACTTTTCCACTTCCATAGGAGAATCAACCATGGCAGGAGAAGGAGGCAGAGGAGTCTTTAATGGAGAACATACACTATTTGGAGGGGGTAGAGGTAGAGGTAGAGGAGAAGGAGGTAGAGGTGAAGAAGGAGGCAGAGGAAGAGGTAGAAGGGAAATGGGAAGCTCTTTTGGGTTTCCTATAGTAGATGAAGAAACCAATGAAACTATGAAAAAAATTTCACCCTCTATCCTTCCAAACTTCTATGGACTCAAAACTGAAGATCCTGAAACCTTCCTATTTGAATTTTAAGTCCTATGTAGAACCTATGACTACTTACAAGATGCTCAAAAACTTAAACTATTCCCTTCAACATTGAAAGGAGCAGCATTAAAATGGTTTATGAGTTTGATCAATAGTTCTATTAGGACATGGGAAGACATGAAACAGGCATTTCTAGAGAGATATTTGGATTAATGTATGTCAGTCAACCATAAGGAGGAAGTGCTTAAAATTCTACAAAAAGAGGGTGAAAACCTAGAAGATTTGTTGGAAAGGTTTAACTACAACATCAAAAGAGCAAAAATGGAAAACTTAGACCAAGATACTTTGAAAGCTCTCTTGTTGAAGAAAATCAGGGATGAATGGTTAGATATCCTTAACATGATGGGAAAAGGGGATATATCTCAGCTCACATTACCTGAAATAGTTGAATTATGTATCAACCTTTCAAGAGGGAAATTTAAAACTTTAAAAGGACCAAGAGACCCTGCTCTTGCAAGGGAAAGTAAGTCTGCTTCTGGGACAGTAAGTAGGGTAGAAATAT
Source organism: Pinus albicaulis (assembly GCA_034641835.2). Lineage (NCBI taxonomy): Eukaryota > Viridiplantae > Streptophyta > Pinopsida > Pinales > Pinaceae > Pinus > Pinus albicaulis. Next base: position 1,677,821,118 of record CM076584.1, on the reverse strand, counting down.
GACATATGCTTGATGAATTAAAATCTGATATTTTAGGGAGTCTTAGTGAGCAAATAGACACTCTTAAATTACAAAACAAGCAAAAAGATGAATCTGATGCCTTAGCAGTCTTTTGTACCAAATGTAGAAAGAAGCATGCCTTGAGAGAGTGCCCTTTGGATGCAAAATTAGTAGAGACTTGTGTAATTTGTTCAGAAAAACATGAGACCAAGAGTTGTCCTTCACTTCCTGGTCTTAAAGTTGTCTTTTAAGAAGAAACCCCTACAAATTCCACAGAATCGCTCAATTTTGTCTCTAGGAGGCCTTTGCAAGGACCTAAAACACAAGGATTCCATGATCAGCTGTATAATCAACCCCCACCAAGTTGGAATTCTTGGCAGCAACCTTTGCCCCAATTCCAAAATCAATCTCAAACTTGGGCACAAGGAGCACAAAATCCCTATGGAAGATAATCTCAGTACTATCAATATCCACCATCCTATCCACCATATCCACATTTCCCTCCTCAACAAAATCTTCAACAAAATCCTCAACATAATCCTCAAAATCCACAACATCAAAATTCACCACTTCCATTACCATTTCCTCAGAAAACAAATCAGTTGCCTGCCCAACCCATACCAAACCCCAACAATAAAAATCCTCAGAACACATACAATAGAAGGCCAACAGTTTCCAACCTATTTGATCACTTCTTTAGACCTTAATGATTTTCAACTTAGGTCTGGAAGAATACTTGAAAAGAAGAAACCTTCTGTAATAATATAAGAACAAAACAACTCTAAGGAATATTCTCTACGGGTAAATAAGTCTTGAAGAAGACACATCTTTTCAAGACCCAAACATTGAAAAATCAAAACAAAAAGAACCAATAATTTCAACTCCTATATTAGAGCAGCCATCAACATCCACCTCCACACCTCCCTTTCCAGAAAGATTACAAATTGATAGAGGTGTAGAAAAAAAAATTATGGTGCCTAATTATGATTTCCTAGATGAGATGAGAAATGTTTGTATTAAGATCCCATTATTACAAGCTATCAAGGAAATTCCAATTCTAGCAAAAACAATAAAGGAGTTGAGCATGAAAAAAACAGGAAAAAGAATCAAAGAGACAAAGAAAATTCAACTGGAAGGAAAAATAACAGATATCATGATGGGTAAGATTGCCATTCCAAAGTATCTAGACCCAGGAAATCCAATTGTTAGAATACACGTCAATGTAACTGAGATCCAAAACACACTTATTGATTTAGGAGCATCAATCAATATCATGAGTAGACAAATCATGGATAAACTGAAACTTCCTAATCTTCTTTTTACACCCACACTATTACAATTAGCAGACAGATATGTCATCAAACCTGATGGGGTAATAGAAGACATTCCATTGTCCCTAGATTCTTGGGAGTATCCTGTGGATTTTATGATCCTAACTCCTAAGAATAATCTAGGAGGGCATCCTATTATATTAGGAAGACCTTGGCTAGCTACAGCTGATGCTTTCATTAGTTATAGATCCAGTGATATGTACATCTCTGATGGTAGTTCAACCAAGAAATTTACCTTGTATCCTCCAATAAAGACAATTACAGAATTAGATGATACTCAATGGATTGAGGATGAAGAAGACATACAACCTCTCTTCACAATTTTAGAAATTAGTGAAGATAGATAGATTCTAAATACCTTAGAAAATTTTGAATCCTCTTCGGAATACAAACATGAACAATTTCAAGAAGAATCCAACATTGAGTTTTTATCATCAAGACAGATGTCTCTTTACTCCATGGATAAATTTGGCAGCTCTACAATCGAGATATTTCCAGGAAAAGCTTTAAATATAAACAAGAACCTAGAGAAATCTCAACAAGAAAAGCTAGTCAAGATATTACAGAGACATTCTTCTGCATATGCATGAGAGTACACTGATATGAAAGGGATAAGCCCTAAGACTTGCACTCATCACATCTACATAGAGGAAAATTGTAAACCAATCAGACAACCTCAGAGACGGATGAATCCAAATCTTAGGGAGATTGTTAAAGAAGAATTGCAGAAATTGTTAAATCTAAACTTTATCTATCCCATTTCAGATAGTTAGTGGGTTTCACCTTTGGTAATTGTGCCAAAGAAAAATGGTAAATGGAGGGTATGTATTGACTACCGAGAATTAAACAAAGCTACTCTTAAAGATCATTTTCCTCTACCTTTCATAGATCAGGTGTTAGATACATTAGTTGGAAAAAAGTACTTCTGATTTTTAGATGGGTTTAGTGGTTATAACCAAATTCAAGTGGCACTTGAAGATCAAGACAAAACCACATTTACTTGTCCTTGGGGTACCTATGCTTACCGAGTATTTCCATTTGGACTATGCAATGCACCTGCAACATTTCAAAGGGCAGTACTAGGAATCTTTTCAGATCTAAGACATGATTGTGTGGAGGTATATATGATGATTTCATAGTCTATGGAAACACATTTGAAGAAGCTTTAGCAAACTTGGAAATTTTTTTAAAGAGATGTAAAGAAGCAAATCTTTCACTGAGTCATGAGAAGTGTTTTATGATGTTTACTGAAGGAATTGTTTTGGGGCATCACATTTCAGGGGATGGGATTAGAGTTGATGAGTCAAAAGTTGAAGTCATCTCTAACTTATTTATTCCAAGTTGTCAAAAATATGTTAGGAGTTTTCTAGGATTTACAGGATATTATCGAAGGTTTATAGAAAAAGTCACCAAGATAGCATCTCCACTTTTCAAATTACTTACCAAGGACTGTGAATTCAAGTGGAATCTTGATTTCCAGTTAGCCTTTGAGACCCTGAAAACAAAAATCTCTGAAGTACCTATTTTAAGGGGACCTAACTGGAAGTTACCTTTTCATATTTCAACAGATGCCTCAGATATAGCTTTAGGAGCAGTACTGGGACAAAAAGACCTGATTCCTTATGCCATCTACTATACCAGTAAAAATTTGACTCCTTCAGAGTTAAAATATACTGTAACTGAAAAAGAGTTCTTAGATTTTGTTCATGCCATAAATAAATTCAGACACTATATAACAGGCTATGAAAATTTTGTTCACACCGATCACTCTGCAATTAAATATCTAATGAAAAAATCAATTACTAATAGCAGAGTCATAAGATGGATATTGCTTTTACAGGAATTCAACATTACCATTCTAGATAGGCCTGGGAAACAAAACACAGTAGCTAATTTCCTATCTAGACTCCAAAACATCAAAGACAATACTCCAGTTGAAGATCAATTCCGTGATGAATATCTTTTTGCAATTTCTACTCAAACTCCTTGGTTTGTTGACATTGCTAATTATTTAGTTTCAGGGAGATTTCCTTCAATAATGAATGCAAGAGACAAAAGAAATATCATTTATGACAGTGCAAAATATTCATGGGTTGCTAATGAGTTATACAAAACAGGTCCAGATTTTATCATTAGGAGATTTGTTCGGGAAGATGAGATGCCTGAGATCCTCAAGGCATGTCATGATGAACCTTGTGGCGGACACTTTGCTGATAAAAGGAAAACTTATAAGGTCCTTCATTTAGGATACTATTGACCATCCCTTTTTAAAGATGCTAAAGATTATGTCAAAATGTGTGACAGTTGCCAAAGGGTAGGGAAAACTTCTCCTTCAGGTGAGATGCCATTGTAGCCTCAGGTACATATTGAACCTTTTGAGAAATGGGATTTAGATTTTGTAGGACCTATTAGTCCTCTATCAAGACAAAATAAATATATATTAGTTTGCATTGATTATGTTACCAAATGGGTAGAGGCCAAGCCATTACTTTTTGCTACTGAATTATCTGTAGTTAATTTTCTTTTTGAGGATATTTTTACTCGTTTTGGTGTCCTAAGAGAAATTGTTATAAATCAAGGAGCTCAGTTCACATCAAGGCTAGTGGAACAAATTATGGAGAGGTACAAAATCAGACACAGAAAATCTACTCGCTATCATCCACAAGCAAATGGTCAAGTGGAATCTTTTCATATTTCATTCCACTTTACACCTATGATCCATTTCATTCCATTATATTTCACTTCACTCATGCTTCATTCCACTGTATTTCATGATCCAGTTTATTTTATTTCACACTATACTTCATCCATGTTTCAAATCATTTCATTTCATGTTTCAAAGCTCCTACAGGTATATTCTGCAGCCAGATACCCTGCAGGCAACTATCCAGCAAACACTTGTTCAGCAGAAAATTGACCCTACACACCTATGTCAACAAGAAAAATCAAAGGGATTATGAAGACTGAAGGATCAATGATTTTCAAAGGAAGACAAAGCATATTAAAACCATAAAAATCAAAGGAAAGGCTAAGGTAAAGTTTTGAAATTATTATGATAATAGATTATGAAAGTTATAGTATGGTTAAGTTATATGTGTGTTTCATAAAGTCATTTTAATTATTCATATTGATCGAGCTTACCATAAAATCCTTGGACAAAATCCCTTCCATTCCACCATACCAAATCATCATTTATTAAAAATTAATGGTTAGTACTGAAGTGACCTATTAGGTCACGTCACTAATCTGAAGTATTCAGTGATGATTTTGAAATTCACATGAGATTTTTCTGTGGTCTTTTCCTCCACGACAGCTCTCAAAATCATTAATTTGTGTGAACCACCCTCACCGTATTTCACTCATCCCATAACCACTTCATGTCATCTTTCCGTAGCCAATTCCTGCTGCATAAATAGAGAAGTCATCTTTGGGGTGAAAACAACTCTCTACAACCATTTTTACCGTGAATAGAAGAGAAGTAACGGAGTAGTAAGTTGAAGATTGAGAAAAGAAGCCATGGGTCTCATTGTAAGGTCCGAACCAGTCGGAACCAAATACTTAAAGGGTTACCCACAAATTAGAGAAATGCTACAACAGGTTGGGTGGTTACAGTTTTTGGAAAAATTCAATGGTTTTCATGAGGAGGTAACTAAGACATTTGCATGGTCCTTCAACGAATCAGAAGTTGAAATAGGAGATGTCAAGTTCACTATTACAGAATCCTTCATTGCAGAAGCAACAGAATTACCAAGGCAAGGTGAACGATGGTTCAAAAATAAGGAATTTCACAATGAGGCATGGAGGCAGATGCTCAAAACACCAGGTATGGATATTTCAGTTTTTAAGAAGGGAATTCCTAGCTCAGCACTGAAGAATAAATGGCGAAATATGTTGCTCATTTTGCAAAAGTTTATAACTTGTGAGGGAAGGTTTGGTACCCTATATGTTTATCACATTCGGCTTATGATGCATTTCCTAGACGAAGAAATCAATTTACCCTTTTTCTTACTTCATAGCCTAAAGAGAATGGCTTCTAATGTCCAAAAGAGAGTTCAATTCTTGGAAACCACCTTGTATCACCATGGCCTAGTTAAAATCCTAATTGAGCATCATTTGAGAAAGGTGGGAGACAATTGGGATGATTTCCTCTTGATGAATCACTTTGAAGAACCCAAGGAATCTCCATCTGAAGGAAAAATTGCAAGAAGAAGCAGGAGAGGGAAAATTTCCAAATCTGTTGAACTTAAAACTGGTAAGTCCATACAAGAGGACAGTGAGGAGATTATCTCTGAGAAATTGGCTGAAATCAAGAAATAGATTAAAAAGGAGAAAATAATAAGAAAGTATGCTAAGGAGAGAGGTGAGGGACCATCTAAACTAAGACGAAGCCATAGGCTTAGAGGCATATTGAAGAAGACAACAGTTAAGAAAACAAGCATCATAGACATTGAAGATGAAGAGACACCAACTGATAGATATTGTTAGTATGAATCCTTTGTCGAAGTGTACGAAAAAGGACCACTTTAGCTACACATAACTAATAGCCCTAACAACAAAAGTGGCTGCCAATATCTTCAGATCTGCGGTTAGTTGAACATAAAAGAGCTGCAAAAACCATATCTATGCATGGAAAGACATTAAGCAGAAAAAATAAGGGTTTGCTCCATATACCAATAGACAAGACAAGAACAATTTTTGAAAGAATTTTTATATTAATAGGGCACCTGGGAGGAAAACAAGAAGGTGTATCCAATTCTCCTCAGTGGGATGGGTTCTTGGAAGTCCTCAGCACTTCAGATCTAAGATTTCTCTCTCTTGTTGGTGTAGAAAACCCACACAAAGAATGGAACTAAAAGGGAGCTCACACAGCAAATGGTAGAAAAATGGGACCAAGTGTATAGATCCAGAGTGATCTAATAGGCAACAAAAGGTGAAGAATGGTAGAAAAAACCCTCCTATTTATAACAAAATATTGGGTCATTCTAGATCTTGGTGCATGGGTTAACCAGATCTAGATCCACTTTTTATGGAATATTTTATTATATTTGTTGGAGGGAAAAGGTATTTGACTTGGGTCAAATCCCTTAATTTGTAAAAAATAAATAAATAAATGATTTATTTATCTTTTTAAGGAAGCGGTTAGAAGATAATCAAATAATTAATGGTTTATTTAATTATTTAAGGAAGTGGTTGAAAGATAATTAAATAAATAATGATTTATTTAATTATTTGTGGGTGATTTGGTCATATTTAACAAGGAATATTTTCTAAATAAGGTTTAAATAATTATTCCTAGAAAATAATAAGATAAATAAAGGTTTATCTAATTAATTTCTTTGATTTTGGGTTAAACATGACTGGGAATAATAATTAAATTATGGTTTAACTAATTATTCCATGAGGAAAACCAAACAAATATAGGTTTGTTTAATATTTCCTTTTGGGGTTTCCTGTTTTAACATAGTGAAGGCAATTTTACTTAGGGTAAAATTGGTCTTACATGGTGTACTTTGGTCCATCTAATGATAATAGGTTAGATGACCAAAAAATGGTGTAACAGATTACCCCCCAGCGTGCGAGTGTCAGGAGAAAATCGTATGACCGAAGTACGTTGTAAGAACTCAATCACTAGACAACAAAAGGGAAGTCAGAGAGAGAAATGCAAGGTAGATAGTGTGCTGAAGAACTAGACCCCGAGGAGACGAGACTCGCAGGTGCAACAAGTCTCTTTTTATGAGAGGGTACCTGTGCTGAAGGCGGCGGGGGAGGCATACCTATGCCCGCCGAGACAAAGTACAAAAGAATAGTGTGTCCAGTAAACAAGGGACCAAACCATAAAGTACAACTGGCATAATCATGAGCCAGATAAAAATACAATGAAGAATCCCATATACATGTTGTGCCTGGGATAACAGCCAGGACTTGTACAATAATATCTGAGTACATGAGATACAAATACAACCCAAATGCCCCCTGTAAAATGGGGAAGGGCTCACAAAATCTGACTGATACATGCAAATCAAAGAGGCGCTGCAAGTGGCTATGGCCAACATCATCAAATATCTGGAGCTGCATCGAAGGCTGCAAGGAAGAGGTCATCCGGGCATGTGGGGGGCTACCTGCAGGGCCACCCCCTCATGAGGGTTGAGACATCTCACACACACCCGAGAATCATCAAGAGTTGCTGCTGGATCACTAGACCATCCAGTATACAGATCTCGAACATGCTAAAAGGAGCTGGAGAAACAATCAAGTCAAAGGGAAATGAGAGATCCCTTAGTCTGATCCGAGGCATCGAACAAGAGTGGAAGCTGGAACCAAGGTACACTGCTCTCTAGGCCTGGCTTCTGGAAATAATGAGCTGATGTCGACAGAAGGAGGTCCGCCATAGGTGAGGCAATGAGACATCCTCAACTAAGGCATGAGAAAAAATAGTGGAGCGACGGACAGACTGACACTAATGATGATGGTGAAATGGAGAGGACTGAGTAGCGAATGGATGACTTCCCTTGTTAGAGCATAAAGAGCATGAATGACATGGCAGCGACTGACACAATATCATAAGGGATAGGGGACAGTGGGACTGAAGGTCATAAGATGCAACACAAGAGAGAGACCAAGCAATGAAGGATAGAGGGCTATAGCGGGGTACAAAGGGACTCGGGATAGACACCATGAATGCAATGATGACTCAACTTGGATGCTCTAAACAAGGGTGACGCGATAGTGCTGCCACACAGTAAAGGCCCAATGGGGGACCATGAAAACATGAGTACAAGGTGGGAACTCATGACGAAAATCTACACGAACAAAGACAAATAAGGAGGCAAAGTGGTGCCTCGAGTACAAGTGTCGTAAGTGAGGAAATTCGATTTTAATGAGAGGGGAAGTGACCATTCTTGGACAAAATGTGTCCTGGTGAAGTATCAGATCATGAAAAACTAACACATACCCATTTGAGGGCTCGGTGAGAGCTTTCCAATGGGGTAGACGGTTTATCAAACGGGGCTACGGTGTGGTCGCAGCAGCCAAAAGAAGAAACAGGGGTTCTCTTTTAATAAGGAAGTTTTCCCTCCAAATTCACTCATTTGCTATTGTTGTTGTGGTGAATGTAGAGAGAAGAGAAGGCCCTAAATCTTGCGGTGAGCATAGCGGAAAAACCGACTGTTGGAATCGAGATCCGTCAGTTGTAGGTAAGAGGCCTAACCTTACTCTTTCATTTTGATGGATTGAAAGTTCAGTTTAGGGCCCAAAATCCCAGAAACAGACCCTCCTTCATCTCTACGGCCGGGTCGCACTTTTTGGGCCAAAAAGTGTGACTTGGGACGCAGGTTTCAGGGCAAAAGCTGCGACCTGGTCCTGAACTGGGCAGAAAATTGCGACCTGGGAGATGAGGGGGTTTTGGTGCTGTTTTATGGCTGGGAGTTGGGTTTTTGTGTTTGGTTATGGTATTCCTGATCTGTATGCTGACAAAGATAATTTTTTTGTGCAGGTATGGTAGATTTACGGGTTAACTGGAGAGAGAGAGACCTGGGTACATTACGGGCAGAGATCCAGGCGTATCAGGGTGTCTGTCGTGTGTTGGCCAGATTTGGGGTTCTAAAGTTTTTGGAGAACCCATTGATGAGAGCAGGAGAGCCATTGTTGGCTCGGATTATCAGTTATTTGGATCCGGAGCATGAGGTATTTGTAGTGTAGGGGCACAGGATCGAACTGACGGTCCAGGATGTATATTTCCTGACGGGTCTCCCACCACTAGGGATGGTAAGAAACACACAGCCAGTATTACCGTGGGGGCGGCATATCATGGAGTTTGTGGAACGACATTGTCGACTGGGTCTCCAAGTCAAGGGGACTTGAATATCGATCGGGGATCTAGAGAGGCTAGAAACCCATGCAGTGGCCGCAACTGTGCTGCGTATCCTGGGCAACCAGGCGTTCCATCACATCACCGGGGGGCAGATGATGCTGGTAGAGAGTGTGTTGAGTGGGACCTACTATGGGTGGGCCCAAATGGTGCTGGTGTCGTTAAAACGACAGTTGTCGCTCTGCAAGCGGCAAGTGAACCACGATTGCTCGTATGGGACTTTATTGTGCGCCTTATTCTTTGAGAAGATCCTGACCTTGCGGCCTCGTGTACAGCTTCCAGATGGGGGCTTGAGAGAGCCAAGGATGCGCCGGTGGGGGCAGCTACTGTGCAGAGGAGGGGGAGGGGCGGTCGGGCGAGTGTTTCAACCTGAGTTTTTTGCCCATTGGGATCAGATGCCGTTATACATAGACGACTATCCCTATAGTGGGATGAGTTATTGTGGAGATCTGGACCTGCCACTTCCTCCTGGTCGAGTCTGGGGGCCCGATGGTAAGTGACAGATTGCTATTCTTGTATGGGCATGTTACAGTTTTTTGAATAGTAGCTAGGGTACTGATTCATGTATTGTTGGTATGCAGATATAGCGCTGGTAAAACCGGCCAGATATATGGGACAACTGGCAGCAACTGGAGCTGCAGGTCCGAGTGGGTCGAGAGCAGTGCAAAATGAGGATGCAGCCGCCCTTCTGGAGGACATCCGCCATAGATGCGAAAGGTTGTTGACCAGAGTATCAGAGCGCGGGTGGCAGGACTTAGATGACCAGTACATAGAGCCATGTATTGGTCTACCCTCGGAATGGCGAGGGGTTATGCGGCACATGGCGATGGCTGGTCAGGGGATACACGATCTACAGGCTACAGGGGCAGAGCCATTGGCTCGGGATCCGCCAGATAGTGATTAGGTGTGGGGCATGTGGTGCCCCCTAGTGTGTATGTAGGGGCAGGTGGTGCCCCCAGTTTTGAGTTTTTTGTAACATGCTATGGGCATGTCGTATGTATCAGAGAAGATGGACTCTAAACACATGTTTTTGCGACACATATTATGGATATGCATCGTTTTTAATGATTATGAATGTTATTGTCTTGTATGAAATGTGTGTGATAAATTCCAATCTAGAACATGGTTTGCAATACTATCTACATAGTGATTCTGTTCTCGAGGTACATGGTTGAAAGTTATGGTTTCAAATGCATGTATCAAGAGTTTCACTCGTAAATAGCGTCTAAACAGCACAGGGTTATGCACACGATAAACACCATTTAGTTGCATTACAAGAAGTAGGGAATCCAAACGAACGTGCAGATGGAGGATGCGATGAAAGAGGGCATCGGCTAAGAGACCACGCACTGCATCATATTCGGCCTAATTGTTGGTGGCAGAACCAATGCAGACCCCGTTAGAGAGAACAAGGGCATGCAAGGGGGTGAAGATGGCCCAACCTGCCGAGGCTAGATTCCGGGAGTAACGACTTGCACCATCGGTGTAACCGATAAAGGGTGTGGACGGGGGGTCCTGCGGAATGGTGTTACAAGACAACAAATGAGGGGAGGAGAGGCAATGACGGCAGCGTGAGTGCACAGAAGACATCGGGCGGCAACTGCGGGAGGGAGTGCAAGGAGCAGGATGACTATGACTCATATACAAACTAGAGGGTGGTATATGAGGGCTATCGGAAGTATGGTAAGGACTCGGGCTGCGGAGGTCAACAGAGACACGGGTGGAGTGATCTCGTGTATGGGTAGAAAAGGGGTGGTTAGGTGACACAACAGGGGAGAATGCAGGGGGGCTAGGCTCCGAGTGTCTCGCAGAGGAGGATAGGTAAATAATGGTTACAGTAGACTCCGTCATCTAAAAATCAGGGGGGGGAATGTCGATGGGAGCGGGGGGATCCTCAGGCTGACCTGAAGCATACTGCGCGAGGATGGGAGAGGCGGATTGATTTTGTTCAACCTCATACTCTCGGACCACCTCTAAAGAGGCGCGGTAATGCATCAAGTGAGGAAAATGGTGGGAGTAATGGCCATGAACGCCGCACAAAGCACAGGGTTTGTTGGTGCGGAGAGTCTTGGGGTTCTTGGTTATGGACGAAGAAGGAATGGAGGCTTCAGGAACCGTAGACTCGGGGAACGCGACTTTAACCATGGGTTGAATACGGGGCAACTCGGGACAAGCATGGGTGGCATGACCGGTGACATCACATAAGGCACAAGGCTTTGCGGGCGGAGGAGGGGCCAGGTCAGTCGTGGTGGTCTTGTCTTTGGGTGCCCCCTTGCGGGCTTTGCCTTTCTTTCCGGGAGCCGTCACGACAGGAGAAGGGTCCTGTGGAGGTGCTGGGGGCACAGTGGCAACGGAGGAAGCGAGGGGGACCGGTTGAACCGGTGTCAAAGCCATATAGGGTTTGGGGTGACCAGGAGGGGTGGCGGCTGGGGGATCAAGGTACCAGACCGGTATGCCCAAGGTCAGGTTAGGGAGAGAGAGGGTGGCCATGACAGGGACATAATATACTCCGGGAGGGGGAGCCAGGAAAGGGATCTGCCCAGCAGGGAAATGACCAGGAGGGACGGCTCCAAGATGGTTAAGGCCTGGGGGAACCGATCTAGGAGGATAAAGGGGTTCAGGGATACCAGCTGTAGGGGGAGGGCCAGAAGGAGGAGGTCCGGCTGGCTGAGATGAAGGGCTAGGAGCGGGTTGCGGAGGGCGAGGGGGAGGTTGCTGACTAGCCGAGGCAGGCCGCTTACGGGCAGCCTGAGACGATTGCATCATGCAAACATTCGATGAGCTGGGATCAGTGATGGGAGGAGGAGGGAGATTAGGAAAAGTTCCAAGCAGGGAGGAATCTTTGTAAACGCCGGGGGAGACACTGGTCAAGGAATCGACGGTTTGCTTGTTGGCTACATAAGAGATGGTCGTCTCAGGTGAGGTCTGAGATTTTGGCTCATGATATGTCAACTGGTTGATGGTGACTATCTTTCCATTATGGGGGAAAGACATCTTGCAGAAAATCACAGATGGGACAGCGGACATAGCATAGGTGTAGCTTCACCCCAATAGAATGTTGTAGTCTAGCGGGGCGTCTATGACTTCGACATCAACGCAAACAGTCTTACCGGTGAGGGTGATAGGACAATTACGAAAAAGGCCAATGGGCTGGGAGGCATGGCCGTCCCACGCTCGAAGGGTGATCGTGGAAGGGGCCAGCTCAGGGGATCCGAGTTGCTTCCAAACCGAAGCGGACATCACACAAGTGGATGCCCCCTCATCAATTATACAGCGCGAAATGTTGGTGTTGCGGATTTTGACTGGGATTTGGAAGGCGACGGAAGCAGGAAGAGGGGGATGGTCCGATTGAGTGGTGTCGAAAACAATCATTTGGTCGTCAGCAGGATCTACAGTGCCCACGGCAGATAGTAGAGCCTTCTTTTGGGAAGGGCACGACTGGAGGAGTTCCAGTGTGGAAATGGCAGCAGGAGATTGCGCCAAATCATCTACTATACTATACGAATGAGCAGCTCGACCAGAAGCAGCGTTTCGACGTAGGGGTCCCTTAGGAATCTTGGTATGGACCTCAACCTTGGGTTGAGGGATATGTAAGGGGCCACTGGATGTCGAAAGAGGCTCTGTAGAACCTGAAGAAGGAGGCTCGGGGGCAGACTGAGCAGGAGGCTTGGGGTACTGGTGAGACCGAGTTTGAAGGTGAAGATCAACGGTCGGGTTAGGATTTGAGTGCATCATAAGGATCTGGTAATCAGAGGAACTAGAAAGGGAAGGGGGAGTGGCGACCTGGCTATCAGGCGGTTGGGTAGCCATGAATCCTTGCTGAGGGAAGGGATCAGTAAACACAGCCGATTGGGTAGTGGCCACATTAGGAGGAGCATGAGGGGAGGCGTGCTGTCCGCGCAATGTGGCTTGAGACTCCCACATCTGCCGCATCTGGGGTAAGAGGGGACAATCGTGGGTGTAATGACCATAAACACCGCAACACGAACAAGGCTTATTTGTGTGAAGTGGCTTGTCCGGCTTGGGCTGAGTGCCCTGTTGCTGGTTGGTAGTGTTAGGGTCCACACCAGGATTGGGTCCATGGGTACTAGGGGCAGATTGGTTTTGATTTCCTCTCCACCTTCTTTGAGAAGAAGGGGGATTAGTCGCGCCCTGTTGTGAAAATACTTGCCCTGGAGGGGGCTGTAAGTGTTGTTGCGGGTTTTGAGGAGGCAAGGGAGATGGAAGCGCGTATGCTGGAGGAGCTGGCACACCAGGCTGCGGATAAGGGTAATGGTGGGGTTGGGCAACATTGAGGTAAGCAGGAGGTTGGGAAAAAGGAGGAGGCATGCCGTATCCTGGATACATGCTACCGAGAGGGGGGAGAGTGCTAGAGGTGCTGGCCCCTCTCTGAGAGAGACCATAGCCCATAGAAGGTTGAGCGCACGGATGGGAAAGGGCTCCAATGATACCGTCGGCAGAATGAGATGCCCCCGGGGCGTTAGCGCCGCCGGGCCTGGGGAGGTCAGGAAGAACGGTATAAACATAACCAGATTGAGCGTAGATCAGGTCATATTTCAAGGCTATTTGGAGGGCGGCTTCTTCAGTTTGAGGAAAGTGAGAGGCGACATCTTTGCCGATAGGAGCTAAGAGGGTGCGAAGGAACCAGTCCATGTAAACCCGATCTTCGAAGGGGGGGGGCTCGACCTAAGCTTCGTCTTCGTCGCCATTCCTGAACATGGGCAGAAAGGCGGGTCAAAGAGGTTTGCTTGAATGAAGTCAAGAGCTCCGTGCCAGTATCGTATCAGAGAGGGAGCTGGAAATAAGATAAAAAGGCTTGGGCAAGGGTCGCAAAGGTGGTATGGGAAAAGGTGGCTTGTTCAACATACCATTTAGAAGCTTCGCCGGTAAGTGTGCGTTGGAACAAACGAAGACGGATGGAGTCATCGGTAATGGAATTGGAGGAACACTGCATGTGGAAAGATGGGACATGATTGGTTGGATCTTCTCTAGCAAGGCCTTCGAACTTAGGGATGTCGGAGGGGAGCTTGGTTGGCATGGCAGGCCAACCAACATCGTGGCGGATAGGGTCATTGATCAACTAATTGAAATCGGGGAGGCTGAGGCCTGCAATGTACGACAGTAAGGGTGTGGCCGAGGTAGTTCCTGTGGCGGTTCTGCTAGTGGCAGGTCTGGCATTAGGGCCTGGAGCACCACCAGCGTTAGGCCCTGGACCAGACATGGTGAAGGTGACAGGGGGAGAACCAGGAGGAGAAAGGGAACCCGATGAATTAGGAGAGGAGTCAGAGTGCGGACTCGGAGGAGGACTGGCTCGACGACAGCGGGTCGGAGCAGGTTGATTGACTGGAAACTGAGGGTGAAGGCCAAGAAGTCTCCAGGAAAGGCGCCTTGGGGGCGCAATGATGACAGGAAGAAGGAAACCGACAGGGGCAGAAAGGGACAGAATCAAGAGAGGTCAAGGGCAGAAAAGGTGCAGTGACAATTGATTTTAGAGTCTTTGCCAGGCGGTGTTAACCATGCGCTTCTTCACTTAGGGTCAGTGTGTGGCATGCGTTAATTTTAATTTTTAAACCCTTTCCATTTTGAGAGCAAGAAAAAAGTGTGCTGCGTAACTGAAAATAAACCTACAGAGAGCAGTATATAATGCTGCAATAACAGAAAATTAACAGTTACTTGTGCATCTATCTAACCCAAGAAGGCGGGTCTCTCAAAACTCAGCTAAAAAAGGGAAAAAATCTAGGCAAAACACACGAAAAAGAGGCCAATAGATCTAAGGTCAAAAAGGGACATGGATCTAGAGGATAAGGCTGCTGAAAAGAGGTGCAGATCACAGCCAAGAGATAGAGGCAAGGTGGCTGGAAAAAGGGAGGAAATCAGCAAAAAGCAGAAAGGACAGGGAGGAGGTCCTAAAGAGAGGTCCAAACAAAATGACAAGAGGTGATTTGAAAGGAAGAGAGGATGATTTAAAGGGATCTGAAAAGGAGGTAACAGATCTGGACAAGGGGGAGCTGGAACTCAGAAAAACAGAGGCTGAAATAGCTAAAAACTCTTCCACAAAAACTGGAGGGTACTGAAGCCCTAGGGGGCTAGGTTCCCACTTAGATGAGCTAAAACAGATGAAAGCCAGGTCAAAGCGGGCTGAAAGAGAGGCTGGAAGACCCTGACAGAAGCTGCAGCAGAACCCAGAAAAATTGCAGAAAAATCACTGAAAAAATGGCAGGTCGCAGGTTCTAACCTGTTTTCAGTGTAGGTCGCAGAAAAGGGGCAGAAAAGTGCGACCTGGAGGTCCAGGTCGTAGGTTATGGGCCAAAAAGTGACCCCCCGTTCCGGTTGTCTCGGCGGAAGATTTTCAGAAAATTTGCCGTCTCAGTTGCGGCTGGTGTCGCTTACCTGCGCAATAGGGCCAGAAACACACGGAAGTTAGAAATTTGAATGTTTTAGGGTTTTATGTGAGAAAAAAACATAAAAATAGGAAAAATAAACAGCTGAAAAGAAATCCTAGGGTCTGAAGTAGCTGGATATGCAGGAATATGAAAAACGACAGTGGTCGTAAATTAAAACCCGTGTGGAGTCGCCATTTGTTAGTATGAATCCTTTGTCGAAGTTTACAAAAAAGGACCACTTTAGCTACGCATAACTAATAGCCCTAACAACAAAAGTGGCTGCCAATATCTTCAGATCTGCGGTTAGTTGAACATAAAAGAGCTGCAAAAACCAAATCTATGCATGGAAAGACATTAAGCAGAAAAAACAAGGGTTTTCTCCATATACCAATAGACAAGACAAGAACAATTTTTGAAAGAATTTTTATATTAATTGGGCACCTGGGAGGAAAACAAGAAGGCGTATCCAATTCTCCTCAGTGGGATGGGTTCTTGGAAGTCCTCAGCACTTCAGATCTAAGATTTCTCTCTCTTGTTGGTGTAGAAAACCCACACAAAGAATGGAACTCGAAGGGAGCTCACACAACAAATGGTAGAAAAATGGGACCAAGTGTATAGATCTAGAGTGATCTAATAGGCAACAAAAGGTGAAGAATGGTAGGAAAACCCCTCCTATTTATAACAAAATATTGGGTCATTCTAGATCTTGGTGCATGGGTTAACCAGATCTAGATCCACTTTTTATGGAATATTTTATTATATTTGTTTGAGGGAAAAGGTATTTGACTTGGGTCAAATCCCTTAATTTGTCAAAAATAAATAAATAAATGATTTATTTATCTTTTTAAGGAAGCGGTTAGAAGATAATCAAATAAATAATGGTTTATTTAATTATTTAAGGAAGTGGTTGAAAGATAATTAAATAAATAGTGATTTATTTAATTATTTGTGGGTGATTTGGTCATATTTAACAAGGAATATCATCTAAATAAGGTTTAAATGATTATTCCTAGAAAATAATAAGATAAATAAAGGTTTATCTAATTAATTTCTTTGATTTTGGGTTAAATATGACTGGGAATAATAATTAAATTATGGTTTAATTAATTATTCCATGAGGAAAATCAAACAAATATAGGTTTGTTTAATATTTCCTTTTGGGGTTTCCTGTTTTAACATATTGAAGGCAATTTTACTTAGGGTAAAATTGGTCTTACATGGTGTACTTTGGTCCATCTAATGATAATAGGTTAGATGACCAAAAAATGGTGTAACAGATATCCTGAGTACTAGTACGAAGAGGATCTTGATGAAGGAGTTCCGGAGATAGACCCAACACAACAATAAATCTATAATTATGTTGAGTCATTAGAGAAGAGAGCCTTAGAAAGCAGAGGAAGAACTCCTAGTCCACCAGGATCTGCAATTGAAGTACTAAGAAGAGAAAAATATGAATTATAAGTACTCAATAGGCATATAAAGAATGGAAATGAAATTTTAAAGGAACAAGTCAAACTGAAGAGTAACATGAACACAACTCTCTCTCTGCAAATGGAAAAATTGTACAAGGCTAGTGAAAAGCTGAAGAAGAAAAACAAAAAGTTGAGCAGGGCACTTATAAATTTGAGATTCAAGTTGGTCATAAGGAAACCTAGGATGCCATTGAACACAAAGCAAAGAAGAAAAAGGAGGATAGATGTCCTAGCAGAAGTTTCAGAATACATGGATTGATTGCATGAGGACATGAAAAAGTTTTGCAGTGGGAGTATGTTGAGCCCCAAAGATGTCCTTTTCTTTCACCAAATTTCAGTTCACTTCCTTTTTCATTTATCAGTTATAGGCTTAAAAGATCAATAGGATTGATTAAAGTTACTTTAAGAATGCATACAATGACTGACTTGCTATAATTTTATGGTTATGTTGTTATAGTGATTTTTGATCAGTCTTAGCTACAAAATGCAACCATTCTGTAGCTAATCGCCTGTTCTTCAGCTATCTTCATGTTCAAACAGGTTATAGGTGTCACTTAAAGGAAAAACAAATATGGTTGAATTCCACAACACTTCTACATAATTTCTTGCCCTCTACGAAGTCTGAGCAAAAATCTACAGGTGGTTATGCACGTGGAGGAAACCAAAACTAAGAAGTGGATTCCTACCAGGAAAAGGACTCTACAGATGTCTTCAACAAAGTACAAGGCCTCCACAAGAGTTCTAATTTGATTTTAATTGAAAAATACATTTACCCCTATTTCTTATCTAGGACAGTTATGTACTTCTCTTATAAGAATAACTCGGGAAGCCGAGAGACAGTTAGCTAGATTGATGTTTTATTGTTAAGATTGTCTAAGACCGTAATACTCTATTTTTGAAGCAATTTCCTTTAATGAAAGAAGAGCAGCTTTAATACATGATCTGAAGAAATATTGAGGAGATTCGTGTGCTAATATGGTGGTAGAGGGCCCCTACTACCCGAGAGGCTCTGTGCATATTGTTTAGATAAGTAACTTTAGCTCTGTTTAGTTCCTAATTTAGGAATTTTTCTGAACTTTATGTTTTATGCTCACTTACATTGAATGTTATAGCCAGTATTGTTCTTATGAATTGTTCCAAAATACCACTAACACTGAATAAGATAGAGCTGTAGTATTTAAGAGATTAATTGCATTTTAGTTCAGCTGTAGTATTTCGGAGGTTAATTGCATATTATTTCGGTTCTGTTTAATGTATTTTGAGTTTTATTAGCTAGTTGTATTCTAGTTTTGTTAAATTAGACTTAAAGGCCTTCATTATTTACAAACTTCTCTTGTTCTTAATCTCTACTAATACATCATTGTCATATGAACAAGAATTGGTAATTTCATTTTGAAGTCTTGACTGTTCTGCAATTTCTCATAATTTTACAAACTTGCCTCTTTCCAAAACTATTCCAAAAGATTTCTAACCTTTGAATGAGGTTTAATAGTGACATCTTGAGTTGCAGAATAGATTAATTTTAGTGTCATAAGTTAATTTAGAGTAGGGTTCCTTACTATGTTACAGATAATCTTTTCCAAATGTGTTCCAACAAATTTCTAACCATGGATGAGATTTTCTATGTGACAATTGTAAGTTCTTGTTTACTTAGAAGAACCTCATTACATTAAACTTATCCTTTTCTCAAGTTGTTCCAACATACTTCTAGTGAAATGAATTGGACTGAGTTCATGCTATGAGTTATTTTTCTTCTCAAGTTTTGAAACCTGTGAATTAGTATTTTCTGTTTCTTAGGTGCCATACATAGTTTAGAATAGATTTTGCTCTGTTTTAGTGTGACCAATAACTTCTCTTTGTCAAACACTTAGTTCTTTTCCTCTTAGCATAAAAACACAAACCAATAACGTTAGAAAAACACTAAACACAACGAAGTAGGAAGCAGATACCTAGGCACATATAGTGCACTTCACTTCAACAGTTTACTAGCCCTGGTTGACAATTTATGACATCAATTTAGGAACACTAAGTTGAGAAGACAACTACGTCGTCTTTTATGCAGTGATGGAACTCATCCAAGTACAATAACCACTTCTGCAATTCACGTGCAAAGGAATAGAAGAAAATTTCGTGCACTTCGGTATAAGTATACTTTTGTACCCACTTTTCGTGAGACAATTTAGTACTTTTATTCTCTTGCAGCGCAAATTCAAGGATCTTTCTATCCAACCAGTCTTGTAATTCATTGCGTATGGATTCCACAACATCAAATCTCCCTCAAAATGATGATCCTGGACCCCTAAATAGAACCATTTGTTGGATTCAGGGGTCTTGACCCAAGTTCAGAGTTTATGGATAAACAAGCAAACCCTCCAACTATTGGCCCTTTCGGCAATGATCTGCTTGCGCAGACCAAAGTATCACTCGAAGTAGTATGGGGGGGTGTTGGAACTAGGTTTTCGCACACTAAGAGAGAATTTATTAAAGTGATCCTCCGAAAAAACCCTAATTGATCTTCCACAGATGTGCGAAGTGAAATTATAACATGATTACAGATATTGGCGCAATCATTAACAAAATACACATAAATACTTGTCTTACTTATCGCAAATAATAAATCAGAACCAAATATTGATCTAATCAATTTAATACTTAACAGGTGTCAATAATCATGCATAAACACATCAATTATCTTTGTGCATTCATCAATAGGTAAATAGACAGTGCGATCTCATCCAATCATAAACAATAAGTATAAACATAAAATATATGCATAACACATAGAATTTGTCAAAACTATATCTTCTACTAATTCTTCAGATCTGTCAATAAATCAAATTTCCTTCAAAAACCCTTAAAATCCCTTCCGTGCACACATCTAGTAGACTTCGCACACATCTAGGACTAGGTCTCTGAGCACAAAATCAACAGGATCCTTTTACCCAACCCAAAACCCTTACAGATGTAAATATCAGAATATCAATATCACATATCACTTCTTACTTTTTATTTTTCTACTTAGCTTATACAAATGGTATCTATTTATAATAAGCCTAGTGTGTAGATACTATGGTCTCAAACCATGGTTTGAGGCCCATAGTTTACATTTAAGCTAAAATTATGTCCAAAATTGGGGCAAAAAACCCTTTGACTACATTTGTGCAACGCACACATATAAACATACAAAAAATATCATTGGAACTTGTGCCTCAAGGGACCCCAATCCAACATATCATAACATGTTTCAACCTTTGGAATGGATGAGTTGTAGGTTTTAAACCTATACATAAATTTTCTGCAAAAAAATTCTTAAAAACAAAAAATAACCAATAGTGAGAGCATAAAACCTAAAACAGATATACACAAATATTTTTCCCTTGGATCCCAAATCAGGACTACCAACCTGAATTTTAATTACATTCATTTTAGTGTTACAACACATATATATACATGTCGAAGCATTCAAAAACCACAATCCATTAACCCTGAATTAGAAGATAATCATAGTTCCCTTGAACAGATATACAAAATACCAAGGGCTGAAAACCATCATGCCCCAAAACCATCTACAAACCCATTCTCAAAACCATAGGTGGGTCTGCCCAAATAAAATAGGTTCCAAAAAAAATTTCCTGGGGTGTTGCCCCAGACCCCGTGTAGGGGACTACCCACTACCTGAAAACCCTTAGACATGGGGGGCTTCCGCCCCCGCTACGCGTGCGACTATTCATCGAAAGAATATAACACATACTGAACATTCTTCCACTTGTTGTTTTCTTTCTGCAGGGGGCCATAGGAGAGCTTAGTCATTAGTCCAACCTTGCAACATCCATTGTTTCTCTATACCAAGAAAAATTCTGAGTGCTCACAACTTCATCAAAAGTGTCGACCTTTACCAGCAACACCTTTTTATACTCAATCATATCTCTCACAAAGTGATATTAAACATCAATGTGCTTTGTCTTTGAATGATAAGCATGGTTATTAGCCAAGAAAATTTTTCTTTGGATATCATAGTATATTATTATAGCTTGTTCCACTAACCCCTTACTTGAACACAATCTCTACAACCAAACTACTTCCTTGCTTGCATCAGTGGCTACCATGTATTCTACCTCTGTAGTTGAAAGAGCCACTACAAACTATCTTTTACTCATCCAATTGACTGCACCTCCAAATAGGCTAAACACATACCACTTGTAGATATTCATTAGTCCATATATCTAGCCCTATCTGCATCAACAAAACCACAGATGTTCAAAACTCTCTCCAATCTTAGTCATCCCTGGCAGCACGAGCCATAATCACTAGTGCCATTCAAATAACTGAAAACCCACTTCACTATTGTCCAATGCTCCTTCCCTAGTTTTGACATAAACCTGCTCAATACTCCCACTACATGTGCAATGTCTAGTCTAGTACATACCACTGCATACATCAGCCTACCCACTGCACTTACATATGGATCACGAGACATATCCTCCTCTTTTTCTTATGTCTTGTGACACTGTTCAACATATATATTTACACTTGCAGGAATAAGAACCTTCACTGATTTATTATCTTGCATATTGAACCTCTAGAATATTGTCTCATCATACTTCCTCTAGTTTAACCAGAGCATCCTCTTTTCCTAACCTCTCTTAATTTCCATGCCCAAAATACAGTTTGTAGCAACAAGATCCTTCATGTCAAATTTGGAGAATAATTGGGTCTTCAAATCCTGGATAATTTCTTTGTCATTTCCAACCAACAACATATCATCCACATGCAAGACCAAATAAATAACACGGTCACTAATTAATTTAAAATACACACACTAATACTCTTTGCTTCTGGTGAAGCCAAGTCCCTGTATATAGGTATCAAGTTTCAAATACCACATCCTTGGTGAGTGGTTTAGCCCATACGGAGACATTTTTAACCTACATACCAGTTCTTTATTACACTTCATGGTAAAGCCTTCGGGTTTCTTCATGTAGATCTCCTCTTCCATATCCCCATGAAGAAATTTTGTCTTCACATCCATATGTTCTGCCTCAAAATCAAATGCAGCAATGACAGATAAAAGTAATATAATAGAGGTAACCTTGGCAACAGGGGAAAAAGTCACCAAAATCAATTCTCGGCACCTGGGCATAACCTTTTTCTACCAACCGAGCTTTCTATTTCTCCACCTTGCCTTCTACATTCATCTTCTTCTTAAACATGTATTTTCTCCTGATGGGCTTCCTTCTAGCCGACAACTCCACCAGCTCCCATGCCTCATTTGTTCAAGGATGCCATTTATTCAAACATGGCCTCCTTCTAGAGTTTTCCATCCTCTGAATCCACTGCCTCCTTGAAATTTATGGGATCATCATCAGCGATAGTTAAAGAAAAATTTTAAGAGAAAAAAAATGGACTATACCTTTCTAGCTGCCTTCTTTCCTGAACTGATTTTCTCACAGCTAGAGTTTTTGGCTCTTCCTATTATGAATATTGTTCTGTCATAGAGTCTAATTCATCCTCCTTTAGATCAAACTCTCTCTTGTCAAGTTCCTTTAGTATGAATTCATGTTTAACAACATCTTGTACCTCTCTAAACACCACATCTTGATTGTACACTTCCATCCTTGTTTCTGGGTTCCAAAGCTTGTAACATTTTAAACCATCCTTATACCCAATAAAGATGCACCTTTCAAATTTATTATCCAACTTGGTCCTTTTATCTTTTGGAACATGTATATATGCATCACATCCAATACTCTTAGATGTGAAAGAGGGGTTTTCTTACTAGTCCATACCTCATCTGGAGTCTTATCCTCAAACGCTTCTGAAGGTGATCTGTTAACCAGGTAACATGTTGTCTCCATTTCCTTTGCCCATAATTCTTGTCCTCACCTGGTACCACTGAGCATGCTTCTTTCCTTTTCCATTAGCATTATGTCCATTCTTTATGTAACTCCATTTTTCTGAGCTGTGTATGGAGTATTCTCCGATCACGCTATAACACACTTGTTACAAAACTCTTCAAATTCCTTCTTGCATAACTCTCCACCATTATCTGTCCTCTACACATTTATATTCTTCTCTATATGGTTTTCCATCATAGCCTTAAATGATTTAAATTTTTAAAATACTTTATATTTCTTCCTCAAGAAATATATCCATGTATTCCTTGAGAATTCAGCTATGAATGAAACACAATACACAAACTTTCCCAGTGATGGAACTGACACAGGTCCAAACACATCATTGTGCACAAGCTCTAATATCTTGTTCGACCTCTTAGCACTAGAAGGAAAACTCACCCGATTCTTCTTCCAATATACACAATGTTCAAATAAATTGAAATCCAGAGAGAAATTAGACATACCTTCTACCATACCATTACCATGCAGTATCTGAAGGCCATTCTCTCCAATATTTCCAAGCCTTTGATTCCATAGCATGGTATTTTCTCCAGAGACCACTAGGATTTGCGATCCACTTTCAAGAAACTACCCTAAAGCTTGTACAAAGTCCCAATCCGAACTCCCAAAATTAATACCAGTGCTACCTGAACCATCTTGTAGGTATCTTTCACAAACACTATTTTTACACCTGCTGTTATCACCCAGATTAAACCTCAAGGCTGAGAGAGGCAATCCTAATGTAACCTCAAACCAAACTTTGGACTTGGTATCTAGCCCTACCAAGTAAGAGAGGGATCTATTGATAAAATCACAACCAACAGGGCTGGATGAAAAATATTTTAGGCAAGCTAAGGAGTACAGGGGGTTTTGATTTTGATTTTAGGGTTTTCTGGATCAGGAGGAGCCAAACAGCTGAGGCAAGGAAATTAGGTCAAAATCTGCAGGGGTTTCAAGGGGAAAGGTAGGTAAAAGGTTTAGACATTCAAATATTATTATGTGAGGTGAAAATACTAGTGAGGAGCTAGGGAAAGCGAGTGAAATTTATTTTCCCTAAACTAAAGAGAATGAACATATAATACTAAATTTCCCAAAACAGAGCATAAATACATATGGGTTCCGCCTTTAAAAATTGAAATATAGTAAATTATAGACATGAAATGGTTTATGAATTAACATTACAATCAAAAAAATTTACAATAGAGAGGAAACTATGTCTAAAAGTCATACCACATGGATCCCAAGAAAATAGCTGCAAATTTCTATTAATCTCCAAGACAAATTGATATGCCAAAGCTCCAAGTGAGTCCAACCTCAACAAATGACTGAGAAAATACATCAAATATACTTCAAAACCACTCTCCCTAGCCTCAGGGAGTCAAATCCATGAGAGGAGGAGTTGTTTCACCAACTGCCAAACAAGAATTTGAAGACTAGGAAAACTCAACAATTTTCCTCTGAAAGGGAGGAAACTAATTCATTTGACCTCCTAGTAGACTTATCTAATGCATCTACCCTAGATAAAAGTGAAAACATGATATTTACATCCATATTGACTATTTACATCAGTAATTTTTATATTTACCCAATCAAAAAGTCAAAAAGTAAAAAATGCCGAAAACAGTGAAAATTGCCAATTCCTTGGTAAACGTGCAACATCATGACAGAAAAAATGGCATGTCTTGCAGCCAAATTTTGGAGGACTTCCCGATGTCCAAATGCACTCCATAATAGCTCATTGGAAATAACACTGAGTCTATTTTCCAAATATGCATCCATATTCCAAAATGGTATCCATATGCTCTGCCAAAAACCTATTCTCCCAAGACTGGTAAACACACAGTGCCAGGGTCTAAAAGAGGGGAGAAACATGATTTTTTGATGGTTTTTTGTGCTTTTGACAAACCAATTTTGCACCAAATATCTTGAAAAGTTCTTAGGTTGATGTAATCATCACTAGAAACATGAGGATTCTGACCATTTTTCATTTGGGTGCCCCAAAAAAAAGTGCAGCACCAGTGGTGCTACACGTTTAGCCAATTTTCTACATGCTAAACTCTCCCAAAAATAAAAATTTTCACAAAAGTTCCACATGTGCCAAAATTGTGATTTTTCTTGCTGATTTAGAGGTTATAGGCATGGTGAGACACCTCAGCAACAATATTCAACTTCTCTTTCTCCTTTGACTCTGTCAAAGCCCGAATCTTTGAATGGGCTCGTTTGAGCTTGGCTCTTGCAATCATGTTTCTCATGGCATAGTATTTGGCCATCTTCCTCTAAAGGTTATTATATTTCTTTTCTTTCTTTAACAGGCCCTCTAAATGCAAATTTTCTCTCTCAAGCCAAGACTCTTTATCTTTACTAATCTCAATGGCAAGCATCTCACTTGGAGTGTGTTGCTCTGCCAATTCAGCCTATTTTTTCCTTTCCTGAGCTAAAGCCTTCTTTAGCCAAATTGTCCTTTGTATCTCTCTAGGAAGATGATATTCCTCATCATCACTATTTTCAATTCTGCCCAAGGTCTACTCAAGTAAGGCCTTAGCCTTTCCTACCTCTCTCTGAGCTCTGATTGCCCTAATCTCAAGGATGGTTTTCTTTTTTTTCAACTGCTGATTTTCTAACTCAAGAAAGTCAATCACATACATTGATCTACCAATATTAGCTTGAAGCTCGCTAATCTTGGCCTCCTTGCCTTTGATCAATGCATTGGTGATTCTAACCTCATCCTCATTATCAAGGTCAATCAACTGAACCTCTTGCTCAATTTCATGTTTGTCCTCCTACTCAACAATGATAGGCTCTGTATCCTTTTCATTGCCCTTGTCTACCTATTTTGTTGATGAAGAAGGCATGGCCCCTTTCACACCATGTGAAGCAAATACAGGCCTTTGGCCTCTCTGATATGGCCAGGGAAATGGCTCAATATCATTCATCTTAGTGCAAGCTGCCGCAATGTCCCTTTCACTGCTTGATGCTCTAGTATCATGATGTGATGGTGAAGGGTTATAGAAAGGTGATGAGGTAGGGTCAACATGAGGTGAATGTATGTGAGTGGGTGGTGATGTATGAAAAATGGGATGTGATGGAGAAGTTGATACGGGAGGATGAGATGATGAAGGAATATCCTAGTCATGATGGCTAAGTGGAGTAGTGAAAACCTCATTTGTAATGAATGCATCCCATGAAATTTTTTTCTGTTGAAGCTGATGCATGACCACCATTTTAATGAGTGAATGATGAAATAGACTCTGCATTTGATGATTGGGCTCCCTCTTTTGCACAATGTAATCCATCTTGTCAATGTTGCGGAAAATATAATAAGGTAGGTGTAGAATTCTAACTCTAGTGAAATGCATGAGGAGACATATATGGTATGAGTAGAGTCGGTTAAACCTCCCATAACAAGTGAATTACTTCATTATCATCTTCATCATGGGGGCATATTGGTCAAAGAGATGAGATAAAGGGAAAATTTATTTCTTGTCATCCTTATACCTAGGTTTAAGGTATGGTTCATAATATCTCATATCCAAGTTTTCTTGTTTAAACCACCTGTCTCCCACACTAGGAATCCTTGTAGCAGCTGCAATATCATTGGTGGACATATCAAAGGTAACTCCAGCAAGAATGACATGTTTTTCATGTAGATTGATGATGAACATTCTTGTTAACTTCAGGTGATTTTGGACTTGCTGCACTCTCTCACAGAACTCAAAGTAGCCCACATATTTAAAACAAGACACAGTGAGAGGAGAAGCCATGAGTTATCTTTTAGTGATGGGCTCAAACCTGTTTATTTTACCTCCCTTATGATCATTTCTTCTTTTCCTTTGTGTCTCACCAACAATGCCACTAATTCTTCTGACATCTCCAAACTCTGACTTGTGAAACCCTAGGGTACAAGTGAAATGTGATGAGGGGAAGGGGATGAGTTGGCTAGTTTTTAAAGATGAATGGAATGAGTGTAGGGAATGAATGAAGGGACAAAATAGATAAAAAACCCTAGGTCAATGAAATTAACATGTCTATGACTAATATTTTGTTTAGGAGGATGAAACAAGTGTAAAGACAATGATTATAAACTGAAATTAGGGTTTCATTTATGGTTCCATTTCATTTAATCCAAGAATGACCAAATAGCTTAAAAAACAAGGCTTATGACATGTGCCTACTACTTAGAAATTCTTGGAGGACTTTTGGAGAAATTTGGAAGTGTTTTGAACTTGTTTGGATTGCTATAACACTCAATGATCTTCCCCGACTAGGCGCGCAGTGCCACTTTGTGAGCGTGCAATACTTGTCCAAACATGCAGCACCTCCTGGTAGGCATGCAGTGCCTTCACAAAATACACGGGAGTCTTTTGGCCATGGCGCAGCACCAAGGTATAGGCACGCAGTTCCGATGTAAATGTGTAGCTCCAATTGCAGAATGCGCAGCACCAAGAAATTTGGCCCAATTTCACTTCAAAAACTCACAAAATTTTCTTTGTTGAATTATTCTTACACTTTGAAAGGAAACAATGTTTCTTTTGAAATATTTTATGGGCTTTATATCTATTATGCAAAATTAAGAATTACAGATAAATCATTCTGTCCTGGACAGGTGCTAATATAGAACAACAGGTCAAAGACTTTACGACTATCTTTCCTAACTGTAAACAGACACACAGAATGAATTAATAAGAAGATTACTTGGGATCCAAGTGCTTCCAAAGTCATATTCTATCGATTTTTCTGTAGCTTAAAATTCTAGCTGGATGTGAAAAATATTTCCTGCAAGAATGAACACTAAACAACAAGATATAGCAATAATACATATGTCTATTCAAGTTATTTAGCTAAATAAATAAATCATAAACCATATACATCAACTAAGAAATCTTGATATGGAAAATCAAAGCTTATACAGATGCATATAGGGAAAACTAAGCATTAATATTTATTGATGATAGAACGGGAGGTTACAACCTAGTGATTGATTTAGTGTCACCATCTCCAATAGCATCCCAGCCTCATCACAATGCAGATATCTCCAGCAATATGTCACTCAAATCAATCTCCTCAATTGAAATTCCACCAGCATTTCTCTACACAAATTATTCCTTATCAAACACTAAGATATGTGCTCAATTTATAGAGGATCTAAAGGTAGTTTTACAATCAATGAATTTCCAATAATAGGCAAGACATGTTCCTAATTTTGTAGATGTCAAATGGACACATGGATTCAAATTTTGACACATGTGAACTCTTCTAGAAGGCACTGGCCAAGTGGAGATTCCGGAACAATGAGAATTTCACTCCCAATGTGACCAACGCACCCATGGATGTCGGGAAGTGCTTTGTAGATCAGCCTTGCATGGGGATACCTACATATGCAATGCACTTAGTCCCTTTAGAGGCAGCGTTGGTGAGCTCTCGTATGATATATTATAAACTTCAAACTTTGGAAACCTTTGCAGATGAAAGTCTTTGATTGATCTATCTTGTTCTTTGTCTTAGGGCATGTAGCAACTGAAATGTTAGGGTATGATAGACCCTATACATTGGTCCTGGAGATGATGTCTAGTTAACCAGGTTATTGGGAATGATGCCCAAATTGACCTATAACAATATCCAAGTGAATTTTGATTTAGCTTTGAATACCCACTTTTTCTAATGTTTGATGTCCTTTTCCTTTATCACTGATACTCTTTGACACTTTTTTCAATGCAGGTTGTTGAAGTCATGGATTTTCCTTTTTGATCAGCACACTGAGGCTTGAAATTATGGCTTTGACAACTTTGGGATTTAATTGTTACATATAATAGAATAAAATTACATTAAAAAAAAAAAATTACATAACTGACTTTTATATCAAAATGGAATTTTGATAAAAAAAGTCTTCAAATTGAAAATATAACCTTTTAAGTATAATGAAACCATCATGATGATCTTGTTCGATCCCTCTCATATATGTGCTGACCTCATTGGAATGAAAAAGTGACCTTGAAGAATATGCAAAACCCTAATGACCTAATGAGACTGCTTTTTGACCTGATTTTGAATGAGATTTTGACTTAAAATATTTTCAAGTGAAAAGAACATTTCCATAAGTGTTATTATTATCAAGGGGACATTGGAATGATTCAGAAATATGAATATTAGTTTGACAAGGATAGCCACCAGCGGAACAATTTTAAGTATGGAGTATGCGGTAAAGTGTATGGAGCCAACAATCTTCAACTGGTCTGAAGTTGTTCTTTCTCAGATAAAGGAACAAATAAACAAAGCAAAGGGAGGAAGGAAGAAGAATTTTAGTTATTTTTCTATCATTATATCCTTCACCTTAGAACGGATTCCACTGATGCATCCACAACATGTGACATTGGATGTGTCTAATCCTGGAGATCCGCGGATGCAGAGATGGGTGGAACTCATAGGTAGGCATGCAGGCCAATCTACCATTGTGTTCTTGACTGTGTTCTTCTCTTGGTTCTGGTGACAAATTGTCACCGTCGATGAGTATTCATACACAGGAGTTGATTTCCATGGAGATCTAGATTTAGAATTACCAGAAGGCACTTAGTGGGGTGCAATGGGTAAGAATGTTTTGACCATTTTTTTTATTTTTCTAAGGTTTATACAATGTTTTTGTATTTTTGATGTTTTCCCAAGACTAAAATAAATGTTTTATGTAATGCAGATGTTGGTTGTGTTCAACCATTAGTGGAAACGAAGCACGAAGCAGATGTGCCAGGAAAAAGGGTTGTTGGGAGCGTAGTCCTTCAGGATCTTGATATGGCTAAGACTCTAGCTGAACTTCGCCAACACATAGAGGGTTTGACCTTCGGGATTCCAGATTGCCAGATTGAAGAGCTACCCATGCAGCTGCAGCGACACACTATTGGGATTCATAAACACTGGATGGGGTTACTACGTAGGATAGCTAGATCTATAGCATGTTACCATGAGCACCACTAGTTTACTTGTGACATTTTGCATACATTTTGAGGTCAAATGACCAATGCATATTGGGAATTTTTTTTTATAAAAACCTATAGCTATATATCTGTATGATTTCAGTGTTTTCCTATGTTTGTTGTGCAATCCTATTCAATGATGTGAATGTTTTATTTACATATTTTGCAAATGTCTGTCTAAAACTTGATTAGCTAATGAATCAGTCAATTTGTTCAAATTTCTGGAAATGTGTTGATATTGAATAAAATCAAAGTTTCTTTCCAAAAGTCGAACTCTTAGATACAATCTATGCAGTGTTATATTTCTAATAGTATAAACACTAGTATGTTGTAATACCACAAGTTGTGAGTCTAACCTTATGATGATACGGTTAATACCAAATGAAATGGCATCAGAGAGAAGTTTGATCAATGCGCTATACTTAGCGATATTGTTCGTCGGTCTACCAATAAAAATCCCTTGAAAACTCACTAACTTGTCGTTTGGAGCGAAAATGGCCCATGCTACAGAGGATAGATTCTACGTACTATGACTAGCACCATTAGCATATCCAACAAAGGGTTCTGAAGATTCAGACATTTGCATTGAAATGTAAGCGGATTACTAACGTCAAGAAAACTCTAAAAACAAATTAAGATAGTGAATGCAAATCAACAACACATATATACAATATAATACAAAAAAATACTACGCTCATGATTAAGCATAGTAACGTTTGAAATACAA
Source organism: Pinus albicaulis (assembly GCA_034641835.2). Taxonomy (NCBI): domain Eukaryota; kingdom Viridiplantae; phylum Streptophyta; class Pinopsida; order Pinales; family Pinaceae; genus Pinus; species Pinus albicaulis. The sequence continues at coordinate 1,677,790,482 of CM076584.1, read as the reverse complement.
TCCAATTCTAAGTTGTGCCAAAGGAATTCCATCCTAATCAACCAACCCATACGCACCCTTAGAAAGAACTCTTTTGACAATATAGGGGCCATGCCATAATGGTTCAAAATTTCCTGTACCTATTACTTCAGCTTCTTGATCATAAAGATGGACCAAGTCACCCTCTAAGAAAATGCAAGGCTAGATATTTTTGTCGTATTGCGCCTTTATACATCTCTTATGTGCTTCATTGGAAAATTGGGCTTCACAATGGGTTTCATCAAGATGGATGAGGTTAAGGAGACACGCTTCTTCTTCTGAGGTGTTAGGTAACAAGTTGATTTCGAGTTTTAACGACAATATTTCACATTGGATTGGCAAGATAGCTTCCAAACCATACACAAATTGAAAAGGAGTAAATCCAGTTGCGTTTCTCACCAAGGTTCGATACACCCATAAGGCGGAGTACATAATCAAATGCTAATTTCTTTTATGAACTCCTATCATTCATTGAAGCATACGTTTAAGAATCTTGTTGATAGCTTCAACTTGTCCATTGGACTGCAGATAATAAGGAGTAGAATTATCATGTGACAATCCTAATTTGGCAGTCAATTTAGCCATCATGTGATTGCAAAAATGCTTCCCATGATCTGTAACTATAGCCTGTGGGACCCCAAACTTTGAAATAACATGATTAAAGAAAAAAAATGCAGTTGTCTGTCCTGTGTTGTTGAATGTAGGCATCGCTTCAGCCCATTTGGTAGAATAGTCGACTGCGACAATAATATAACCATGCCCCCAGACGAATGAGGGTTACAAGTCATGAAGTCAATACCCCATTTCGAAAATGGTCCCACAGAGACAACATGATGCATTGGCGCTAGCAGTTTGCGGATTTTACAATAAAAAATCTGACACACATGACAAATCTTTACCGCAATGATGCAGTCTCGAAAAATAGTAGGCTAGAAGTAACCAGCGCGGAGTATCTTCTGTGCAGTAGTATATCCAGATAAATGTCCACCACAATGTTGGGTATACGACCAAAGTCCCACATTGACTAGAAGTGGGGAGGATCATGGGTATATAAGGATGGACAAATATCTCCATTGGTATGAGGCCTTTTGGGGTAAAGCCCATAAGCAAAGCCATGAGGGCTTAGGCCCAAAGTGGACAATATCATACCATTGTGGAGATATGTGGTGTCGAGAATCACAACAAGTGGTATCAGAGCCATGACCCCGAAGTTAGCGAAGTGGATGAATCTTCGAATGCCGAACGAAGGTGGTGGGCCCCGGTAATATCATGATGGGATCCATGGATGAGCTCGGTTAGACAGGCGGTATGCTCCGGATTCTTCATGGACGTGTCCTAGTCCCAACACGGTGAAGAGGAGTTGACCTGGGATAGAGCAAGCTCTCGAGGCAGGTGGTGCTCCATGTAAGGCGTGTGCTTCCAACGCATTGGAGCAGAGAGCCCTGGTTGGTAGAGAGTGGACGGATGGATAATCGTTTGAGGGGAGGCTCGATGGTCCTTTGTTCGAGGGGAGGATTGTTGGGTATACGACCAAAGTCCCACATTGACTACAAGTGGGGAGGATCATGGGTATATAAGGATGGACAAATATCTCCATTGGTATGAGGCCTTTTGGGGTAAAGCCCATAAGCAAAGCCATGAGGGCTTAGGCCCAAAGTGGACAATATCATACCATTGTGGAGATATGTGGTGTCGAGAATCACAACACACAAGCCCCAGCATGACAATAATTTAACACTTTTTCAGCCTCCTCATGCGTGAGGCGACTCCTTAAAATGGTATCAATGCCACGATGATAAAGTGTATCACTGACGATAAGATAATCTTTGGCTTGGTATCGAATACGTCACTATTCAAAGCGAGAGGTATTAGTTCGAAAAGTTTGGGTTTGGAGATAAATGATGAAATCCCCATATTAAGGATCAGATGATCCGATCAGAAATAGAGACTCATCAGGAATTGATGGTTACGATGTAGTTGTAGTACTATCAGAGGGAAGGTCACATAGAAGCTTAGCCAAAACTAAAGACTTTTTTTCCTTGGATTTGATGAAATCCAAATCAAATTCCTACAAAATAAGATATATGTCATGGGTTTGCAATCCGAAACGATAGTGGTTTTTCGGAGCAAGATATAATGGCAAAATCTTTGGACAGCTTGAACAACTTCCAAGGTAAGCTTTTCGACATATGAATACTTAAACTCTGTATCATTGAGATTATGACTCAAATAATAGATCGGATCTTCAATTCCATCTTCTACTTGGACCAATACAATGGCAATGGTCGTTTTAGTCACGACGATATATAGGAAATAATAATTTTGATAATTAGGGGGATACATTAATGACACTCGGACTAGAGTATCCTTGACAGCATCAAAAGAAGCTTGTGCAACTTGGTCCCAATGGAAGGGAACCCCCTTTTTCAATATTCGAGTAAATTCTTTAGCCATTTTGGCGTAACTTGGAATGAAACTTCTTAGGAAGTTAGCCTTTCGTTGAAGTTTTTGTATCTAAAGTAAATTTGATGGCGTAGGCAAATCAAGAATGGCCTAAACCTTCAATGGGTCTATTCGAATTCCTTCTTTTGAGATTATGAATCCAAGAAAACGACCAAAACCAACACAAAACACACATTTATGTGGATTGAGGCGTATTTTCAAGTGTCGACAGCATAAGAAAATGGCTCTCAAATGCATCAGGTGATCATTCTGATTTTGTAAATGCACTAGTAAATCATCTAGATAAGGTTGAAAAATGTGCTTGATGTCATTGAAAGCATTGTCCATTGCTCTCTGAAAAGTTTCCCTAATGTTCTTTAAACCAAATGGTAGTTTCCTATAAGAGAATGTGCCCTAGGGACAGATGAATGTTGTCTTATGTTAATCTTATGGGCAGATATTGATTTGATTGTAGCTGGAAAATCCATCCATGAATGAAAAGATTTCACATCCAGCACAAATGTCAATAATTTGGTCGATAAAGGGAGTAGGATAGTTGTATTTTGGACAAGCAAGATTGACATCCCGATAATAGATGCACACTCTAATGGTTCCTTGTTTTTTCATGATAGGAACGATATTGGAAACCCACTTGGTTAGCGGAACAGGGTATATGAAACCAACACGCAAAATTTTTTCAACTTCTTCTTTGATGGAAACGAATTTCTTTGGATGAACAGGACGAAGCTATCGACACACCGGTTTGACATCAGGATACATATTAATAGTGTGTTCAAAAATACTAGTATCTCTATCTGACATTTCCTTGTAAGACCAAGAAAATACATCACGGAATTCACGAAATAGAGAGCGATATGATTCGAATTCTGATGGAGAACAAGATACACCAACATGAATATTTTCTACAATGCTAGGTTTGTTTGAAATATCAATAGAAATGGTTTCTTCAATATTTGATAGATTTTTCTCGGAATCGATTGCATTAATAGGTAAAGAATTTGAAAAGAAATTTTTAATGGATGGGTGATATAGTTCACTAAGATACTTTTCTTCATAATCAGGAATATGGGAACGATGATGATAATCTTCCCATGTTTCTCCTTCTAACATCGTGGCTTCCAAAATATTCTCATCTGTCAAGAATATTTAGGAAAAAGGATGAGAGGGAGTACCAAAATCTAAGGAACGATCAACCCAAACACTCGACGACGCTGATTTCATATTTGTTTCCCAAGTCAGATCAATTGATTGCTATGCCAACTCAATAGGGTTGGGCGGCAGAAGCTCATCCAACGTAGTAATTTCAGAATCACCCATACTCTTGCTTAAGCCAGATAGGGTAGAAGAGATCATGTAGAAATTCTCTATACTTGCAATTTCTACCGACGTCATGGGTGGCGGTAATGCAAAGGTTCCCATAAGAGAGGAATCCTTTAAGAGTCCTACACCAATATTCTGAAATTCTAGTTGGGGTATGTCAACAAATGGAATGCTTCCAGTTACTTATGAAGTGGAGGCAAAGAAGGATAGATTATTAATGACTGTGATAATACCTTTATGTGGAAAGGAAATCATTCTAAAATATGTAGAAACAATTGCAGTCATTGCATATACACATGGCCTTCCAAGTAGAATATTATAGTCAAGGGGTTCGTCAACAACCTCGACATCAACATTCACTATTTTCCCCCCTAGTTCAACATCTAGGTTATTAATAATACCACAAGGTTTATATGTACGTCCATCAAATGTCTTCAACGCCATTGATGATTGTGATAAGTGCATCGAGCCAAGTGACTTCCAACAATTTAGAGACATAATGCATGTAGATGGTCCCTCATCAATAATAGTGTGATGAACAAGGTGATCGAGAATATTTACTTGTATGGAGAATGCCAATTCTATTGGTAGTTGTGGCACATAGCCCATATCATTAAAGATGACAAGATTAGAATTAGTCAGATCAATTCTAACGGAAAAAAAAAAAAAAACTGAAAGTCCGCCCCTAAGGAGAGCTGGTCTTTTCTTGTCACTCTGTCAGCAATTTCTCCTGCTTAACTTTGTTCACCTCCACGTGGTCTTCCACAACTTCTTTGGTTTTATTTATCAATTTCAGAGAAATTGATAAATAAACACATTCAACAACTTTAGAAAAATCCAAATATATATCAGCCGTTATAACTCCGCGATATTTCCAATATAGAATCAGCGCCAAACCTTATAACCAAGGTTTAACCCTTCGAACCTTTATATTAATACCCGAAGCTTTTTTTAAACAAACAACCTTAGGCCTCGGGCCCACATATATAATCAATGGTCCAATAAAATACACGCACTGTACCTTGGTTATCCTTCGAGCTATTTCCAAACGTGATCACCGTTCAGTTGGCCTTCCTCCAAATCGACGGTATGCATCAATATCGTGCGGGCTCCGATGTCGAACGTTAATGCGTGATGGCACGCAATGAAAGCAGTTTTAGGGGTCTCGCCTTTGCCACGTGTCGAACACTCAATGGAATCGCTCCCAAACAGAAAATACCGCTTACTCTGCAAAAGTGGTGCGATATGGGCAGTCTAGTTTTGCAAATCCACTCGCGGGTTTGGAACAGTGATTGACCACGGGTTAACGCCTTTCTTCCTATGTTCTCCTGTTTGCTAACTCAGGGTTAGATCCTGGTTTCAGGATTCAATTACCAATAAATAGTCCATTCCTCTTTCGGGCGGAATCTTCGCTACCTCAGAATAGATTTACTCGACCCCAATTATACGCAGACTTCTTCTATGAGTGGAATTTAATTCAACAGAGCTCGTTCAAGTAATTCACGAGAAAATGATGACCAGAGAATGTAGAAGTTATGCAACAACCCTACTCAACGATTTCACATAGACCAGTGTTCAATCGCCTCACAATTAAAAAATTTCTTCACAAATAAGGATTCGAGACAATTCGATGGCCAATGAGCACTGAAATTATTTAACTGGAAGCAATTGTTAAGACACAGATTTTATTGCAGAAATATCTATCCCTCAATGCATCTGAGGGATACAATTTATATACATTACAATGTGTCTCTTCGGTTCCTCTGTGAGGACCGTTTAGAAAATCAAAATCCTAATTACAATAATTCAACTAACTGAAACATCACAGATGGATCGAATCTAACTATTCGACTTCTACAATTTCTAACTAATCTAAATGAAATAGGTAGCTGAGGTATTGACACCTAGCTGTTACAATTCAATGATTTTGAACCCTCCTAGCCACAACATGTGGACAAAACCTCCTACATTGCTGGCTAGTGTCTAATGCCCCTGCATCAAACTCCCGAGGGAAATTTTCCTCATGGGCTCCTGTCCATGAGCTCTTCCACTGATCTGCCTATTTTCTGCAACATTCCTTCAGCCATCCAAGTGGCATCTTCCTCTGGCTTATCCGTCCATTTGATTAAGTACTGAAAGTACTCTTGTCCTCTGGTCTTCTTGAACACTCTTTTGTCCAATATCTTCTATGGTTGCAATGGTTGCGCTCGAGGTAGCTGCTCTTTCCACTCAATCTATCCCTTGTCTGCTGATCTTTATTCTGCACCATCATCTTCATACTTGTACAAATATGAAACATTAAAAATGGGAGATATTCGAACATCAGGTGGCAATTCAATCTCATAAGAATTTGCAGAAAACTTTCTAAGTATCTTGCATGGCCCAATATTTTTGAACTTCAGTTTGTTATACTGCTTCCTTGGGAATCTCTCCTTTCTCAAGTGCGCCAAAACCGATCTCCTACTTCAAAATGAACTTCTTTTTTGCTCAAGTCTTCTCTTCCCTTGTATTTGATGTCGTTTCCTTTTAGTTGTTGTTTCACTTGTTCATGTATGGCCTGGATCTCTGAAGCAAATTCCTCACCATCTACGCTCCTTAGCTCTGCCCTTCCCAGGTTTATTAACTCTGATATTCCTCTGGGGTGTATTCCATAAACAATACAGAATGGGCTCTACCCTGTGCTTATGTTTGGTGAGTCATTATATGCATATTATTCCTGGGGAAAAATGTGGTCCCACTGCTTGGGATGCTCTCCTGCAAGACTTCTCAACAAATTTCCCAGACTCCTATTCACTACCTCAGTTTGTCCATCAGTCTAGGGAGGATAAGCTGAGCTAAAACTCAGTTTGGTACCAAGTTTCTTCCACAGTTTTCTCCAAAAATGACCCACAAATCTGGTGTCTTTGTCTGAAACAATACTTTTGGGCAACCCATGCAATCTAACAACTTCTTTGAAAAACAAGTTAGCAACATGGGTGGCATCACTAGTTTTATAGCATGGAATAAAATGTGCCATTTTGGAGAATATGTCCACTACGACAAAGACTGCATCATTCCCTCTCTGAGTCTTGGGAAATCCTAGAACAAAATCCATACTCACCATGTCCCAAGGCATGTCTGGAATGGGCAAGGGAGTGTACAATCCTGCATTTTGGCTCCTTCCTTTAGCATATTGACAGATTTTGAAATTTTTCAAAAACTTGTCCAATTTTTCTCTCATCTTGGGCCAGTAATAGAAGTGACTCAGCTGTTCATAATTTTTATCAGTACCAAAGTGTCCAGCAAGTCGTCCACTATGCTTCTCCTTAATCAAGTTTTCTCTCATGGAACATTTTGGTACACACAGTTGGTTTCTTCTGAATAGTAAGTCCTCCTGCAAGAAATAATCCAGCCACTAGCTTCTATCTATTAGAACAAGGTTACAACATGCCTCAAATTCTTCCTTAAAATATGAATCTGTTTTATAAAATTCTTTGAGAAAATAAAATCCTACAACTTCAAAATTGGTTTCTTGAACAAGTATGTGCCTCCTACTCAAAGCATCAGCTACTTTATTTTCTTGGCCACTTATGTGTTTCAAAACAAAGTTAAAACCTTGGAGATACTCAACCCATTTGGCATGCTTCTGATTAAACTTGGGCTGCTGTACAATATATTGCAAAGCATGATTATCAGAATATAATACAAATTCCCTGGACATCAAATAATGTCTCCACTTTTTCAGTGCCTGAAAAATTTCATAGAATTCCTTCTCATAAGAGGAATACTTTCTTCTGGTGTCATTTAGCTTCTCACTGAAATATGATATAGGCCTATCATCCTGACTCAACACAGCTCCAATGGCCTATCCACTGGCATCACACTTTACTTGAAATGGTTTAGCAAAATCAGGCAGGATCAAAACAGGCTTCTCAGTTATCTTTTGCTTCAAAAGTTTAAAGTTTATTTCTGCTTCAGGAGTCCATTTAAATGGTTGTTTGCTATTCTTTATTGTCTCAATTATGGGTGCATTAATCTTACTGAAGTTTCTTATGAATTTACTGTAAAAACTGGCAAGTCCATGGAAACTTCTTACCTCAAAAACACTCTTGGGTGAAGGCCACTCCACAATTGCCTTAACCTTTTTTGGGTTCATCTTCAATCCTTCTGCAGAAACAACAAATCCCAAATACACCAACTCTTCTTTCATGAATGATAATTTCTTTAAATTTATCAACAATTTCTCTTGGTGTAGCTTCTTCAAGACATGATTAAGATGCCTTAAATGTTCTTCTTTAGTTCTGCTGAAAAATAATATATCATCCAGATACACTATCACAAATTTACCAATGAATTCCTTCAATACTTCATTCATAAGTCTCATGAAAGTACTAGGTGCATTTGACAACCCAAAAGTCATGACCATCCATTCATATAATCCTTCATTTGTTTTAAAGGAAGTTTTCCACTCATCACCCTCTCTTATTCTGATCTAATGATATCCACTTTTTAAATCTATCTTTGAAAAATATTTAGCACCACTCAAATAGTCCATCAAATCCTCAACTCTGGGAAAAAGGAAATATGTACCTAATTGTGATCTTATTGATTGCTCTGGAATCAGTACACATTCTCCAGCCTCCATCTTTCTCTGGGCTCAATGCTGCTGGTACTGCACATGGACTCAAACTTTCTCTTATCAGCCCCTTGTCCACCAATTCCTGTACTTGTCTCCTGATTTCCTCATTTTTTGTGGGATTCATTCTGTAGGCTGCCTTATTTGGTAGATTTGAACTAGGGATAAAATCTATCTGATGGCTGATCTTTCTCACAGGTGGCATCTAATCAGGTAAATCATCCACAATAATGTCACAATAATTGTCTAACATCTCTTGGATTTCTACTGGAAAATCAGAATTCTTTGTAGTAGTAAGAACTACCTTAGGTTTACAAACTAAAGAAAAAATTACCTCTTCTTCTTCTATATGTTGCAGATATTCCTTCTCGCTCAGCAACAAGTTCTTTGGATCAATCACTCTGCTGGATGGATCTCCTTCTTCCATGGGTATCAATGTATGATGTACCCCATCCTTGAAGAACTTGTAAGTGTTCTTCTTGCCACCATGCACTGCTGCTCTGTCAAACTGCCAAGATCTACCTAGCATTATATGACACACATCCATGGGCATTACATCACACAGGACCTTATCTTTGTATTTTCCCATTTACAGCTCTATCTCACACTGTTCTTTTACAACCAAATGGTGCCTTTTATGAAGCCAGGACACCGTGTAGGGAGTTGGATGCTCCCTTGTCTTCAGCTTCAACTTCTCTATTACCTCAGTGGAAACCAGGTTGTCTGTGCTGCCACTATCAATGACTAGCTGGAAACATTTCCCTTGGACTTTGCATATGCTCCTAAACAAAGTCTTCCTTTGTGCAGGCTCAGTGACCTCTTTGGTTTGCTTCAACAGGACCTTATTAACCACCAAGGACTCTCCCCTCTCTGGTAGAATTTATTCTTCAATTTCTGCCTCTTCTCCAGCTTGGGCAACAATAGCATTTCTTGGACCAGCACCCACATTCTCTGTACATTCATAGTGCTTGTGTCCCACTTGCTGACATCTATAGCACCTCAATTCTCTACCTCTGCCCCTGTCTCTGCCTCCTCTTCCTTTTCCTCTGTAAGAAACCCTTCTGCCCCTTGCATCATTGTCTGTAGATGCATTCTGAGGTGAGCTACTGTTAGCTCCATCCCTGGGTGTAGTAGGCTTTCCTCTACCACCTTGACTTCCCTTTCCACGGAAATTACCTCTCTTCTTGGCAGACTGTTTCCTCAGGAGCTTCTCCTCTAATTTCAAGGCCATCTGGTAGGCCTCTTCCACTGTCTTGGGAGACAGAAGACCAATCTCATCTTGGATCTCCAGCTTGAGACCATTCACACATCTAGCAGTCTTCTCTGGTGTGTCTTGAAATTGCCCAGCTCTTATGCTCACTCTGTAGAATTCCTCTGTGTATTCCTTTACTGTCAGCAACCTTTGTCTCAGGTTCTGCATTTGCCTAAACAATGTCAGTTGATAATCACTAGGCAAGAACTTACCATTTAATTTAGCCATCATTCTAGTCCAGCTTTTGATAGGTTGCTTGCCAACTCTCCTTCTTTCTGTCTGCACTCCATCCCATCAGAGTGCAGCATGTCCCTTTATCTTTGTCACTGCAAACTTGACCTTTTTATCTTCGCTTATTTCTTCATAGTTGAAGCACTTGTTCATTTCATTTATCCAGTCCACCAGCTCCTCTGGATTCAATCCTCCTACAAAATTTGATACTTCAATCCTAGGCTTAACTGTAGACCCCAGAACAGTTCTGAGGAGCCTCATGTCAGGAGGAATTTCAACATTTTCTTCCGCTTCTTCTAATTCAGGTTCACTAATGTCTTCAGGATCTCTAGGTTGTCTTCGCTCCATGGCATCCATTCTGGCCTCAAACCTCTGCAAAAACCCCAACACCTCTGCGTTGGCAATAGGTCTCCTTCTGCCAGCACCTCTACCAACTTGGATTGCCATGTCAGCTCTTTGCAAAAACAACTCAAAAACGCTCTGATACCACAAATGACGGCAACAAAACTGAAATTCGGCCCCTAAGGAGAGCTGGTATTTTCTTGTCGCTCTGTCAGCAATTGCTTCTGCTTAACTCTGTTCACCTCCACGTGGTCTTCCACAACTTCTTCGGTTTTATTTATCAATTTCAGAGAAGTTGATAAATAAAAACATTCAGCAACTTTAGAAAAATCCAAATATATATCAGCCCTTATAACTCCGCGATATTTCCAATATAGATTCAGTGCCAAACCTTATAACCAAGGTTTAACCCTTCGAAACTTTATATTAATACCCGACACTTTTTTTAAACAAACAACCTTAGGCCTCGGGCCCACATATATAATCAATGGTCCAATCAAATACATGCACCGTACCTTGGTTATCCTTCGAGCTATTTCCAAACACGATCACCATTCAGTTGGCCTTCCTCCAGATCGATGGTATGCATAAATATCGTGCGAGCTCCGATGTCGAACGTTAATGCGCGATGGCGTGCAATGAAAGAAGTTTTAGGGGTACCACCTTTGCCATGTGTCGAACACTCAATGGAATCGCTCCCAAACAGAAAATACCGCTTACTCCGCAAAAGCGGTGCGATATGGGCAGTCTGGTTTCACAAATCCACTCGCGGGTTTGGAACAGTGATTGACCACGGGTTAACGCCTTTCTTCCTATGTTCTCCTGTTTGCTAACTCAGGGTCATATCTCGGTTTTAGGATTCAATTACCAATAAACAGTCCATTCCTCTTTCGGGCGGAGTCTTCACTACCTCAGAATAGAGTTAGTCGACGCCAATTATACGCAGACTTCTTCTATGAGTGGAATTTAATTCAACAGAGCTCGTTCGAGTAATTCATGAGAAAATGCTAACCAGAGAAATGTGGAAGTTATGAAACAACCCTACTCAACGATTTCACATATACCAATGTTCAATCACCTCACAATTAAACAATTTCTTCACAAATAAGGATTCGAGACAATTCGATGGCCAATGAGCACTGAAATTATTTAACTAGAAGAAATTGTTAACACACAGATTTTATTGCAGAAATCTCTCTCCCTCAATGCATCCGAGGGATACAATTTATATACATTACAATGTGTCTCTTCGGTTCCTCTGTGAGGACCGTTTAGAAAATCAAAAGCCTAATTACAATAATTCAACTAACTGAAACATGACAGATGGATCAAATCTAACTATTCGACTTATACAATTTCTAACTAATCTAAATGAAATAGGCAGCTGAGGTATTGAAACCTAGCTATTACAATTCAATGATTTTGAACCCTCCTAGCCACAACATGTGGACAAAACCTCCTACATTGTTGGCTAGTGTCTAATTCCCCTGCATCAAATTCCACCAATAGTCGACAATAAAGCTTGTTTTTGGGAGAGAAAATTTTGTAATACCTCAACAGCAGACATAGTTGAAGGGGATTGAGCAAAATATTCAACTATATTATAATTTTAGGCAGCTCTCACTCGAGGATTATATGTCGATTTTTGAATTACTCCCTCTAGTGGCTTGATTGTCAATTCAGGAATAACAGTATGTGGTACTGATTCTATAGACAGATTCATTGTCGAGGTAGTAGGTTGATCAGTGGGCTAACTACCATAATCATTTTTAGGCGTTGACACCAAAATATTTGTTTAAGGTTTCATGAAAGATAACATTAACACTTGGTAACTAGGAGATGGATCCGTAGCAACCATGTTTGTGTCCAGATTTGGAAATGGGTTTGTCAACATAGCTGACGCATGAGAAGTCTTGATGATTTTTGAGACTTCAGCATGGTGAGGAAAATCCCTAAAAACGTGTTCCTCATTACAAATTATGCATGGATAATGAGGTTTCCTAGGTCCAGAAGATTGATTAGATGATCTTTCCTGTGGTTTAGAAGTTTTTTTTTCTTAGATTTCCCATTTTTCTTACTTCCGGATTGCTTGTCACTTTTTCCTTTGTCAAATGACATGACATTAATTTCGGAAGAAGGTGCAGGATCAGATGCATTTGTGTGATGTGTGCTTGTTGTTCCAATCAAGCCATCTATGGTATGAGAGTCCTTTAATTGAGGAGGAACATTAAAATTAGATTTCGACACATTAGGAATTTTTTCATAGAGTGTTCTAGAATGAGTGTAAATCAAGTCTAAATATTGGGCACGAGCGATAAATTGCTATTTTGTGAAGACGCCACCCTTAGCCACATCCTCAATTATAGATGGTAATAGGGACTTAATGAACCATTTAGCAAGGAGCTGATCCAAAACAAATGTCTTAACCATTCTACGACGACGATGCCACTCATGAATATGATTAGAGATGTGCGTAGCATTAGTCTGTTTGTTTTAATTGATCAAGAGTTCCGTTCTAGTTTCATATCTGATGGGTGACTGGAAACGAGTCAAAAAGACAGTAGATAGGGCATTGAAATTATCAAAAGAAGCTCTAGGTAATTCAATGTACCATTTTGCAGTCGGACCTGTGACCGTACGCTGGAAAAGATGTAGTAAAATAGAATCATCATTCAGGGAGTTTGATGAACACCATAAATGATAAGTCAAAACATGAGTCGACGGATCTTCTCCAGCGTTTCCATTGAACTTAGGAATATCTTAGGGTAATTTATGAGGTAACACCAGTCACCAAGGAGCATAGTTAATTGGATCATTAGTTAGCCGATTTAAATCTGGTAACTCTAAATTTGCAACATATGGAAACTGTCGATTAAGGTTAGGTTGAACATAGCCAGGGTAAGATGGAATTTCTTGAGCAACAAGACTTTGAGCACTAGCATAAGGAATCTGTTGCTGGTAACCCAGATAGGGTTTGTTTTGAAAAGAAAATGCTTGAGGATTCTATTTACCAAAACATGGATATGATACTTGCTGAAATGAAGTTTGGGGAATTTGCGCCTGTGACTGCTAAGGGGTCTGTCCACCAATGTTATAACCCAAATTAGGATAACTTGGATTTGGTTGATAAGTATAACCAGGTTGCAGTTGTGACATCCCATAAAATGGTAAACCAACTTGTGAATAAATGATTCCGGATATAGGTTGTTGTAAATTAACTGGAGGATTTAGAGTCTGTGGATCCAACATTTGATGATATTGAGTTGAAGGACCTGCTTGGTAAGGTTTTTGTACAACATTTTGATTCTATAATAGGGGTAAAGATGTATTGACAAGTGGAAATGATGTGGGTGTAACAGGTTGAACTAGTTGATACGAGTGTACAACCATTTGAGTTTGGATAGGCAGAGTGGGTTTCCATTGAGAAACATTCATTTCAACATTAGGTTGAAGAAAAAGTGACAGAATAATGTCATATTGGGTGCCCAAAGGTTTCCCCCTAGCATGAGGATTATAATAAGATGGAAAATATTTCTCTCCAAATGTTGTGAGTCCAGTTGATATGGTACTTGAAGGAATAGACCTAGAAGGACTGTCTTGATATTTCCCTGAAGATGTGTATAAAGAATCAAGTCATTCAGTACTCACTATAGGATTACTAGTTAAAATACCGGATGATGACATTAGTAAAGTCCATGGATTCGAAGATGCACCAGATAAAATTCCAGATAATGATTTGTAACCTAATGGGACCATAGGGCCACCATGAAAATATGATTCTAGTGAAGTTGTAAACATCGACAAGGTAGCTAGGGCAGGAGATGACGCAATTGGAACAGATGACCCAACGGAAGATGTTGGTTTATGCATGGTTACTTGACCAAATTTATACCCTTTTGAATTTACGGGAGTTTGAATAGGAACATGATCAACAAAAGAAGATGGTGTCAATTGAGGAAAAGACTCGTAAAGGTAAAGGTCCTCCCCAAAATGGATTGGAGTTAAAGGTGTCTCATCTTGTGGGATTTCTTCAATCACAATTAAACTAGGTGGACGTATTTCACCGTCAAGCCCAAAGTATATTTCAGGTGGTTGACTGTGTGATATTGGAGATTAAATAACTACATAAACTTATGGGATGACCAAGGTAGGAACAAATTTCGGTCGTCTGACTTCAAGATTCAGATGTTCTGGAAAAGAAGAGATAGGATCTGGATCAATTTCTAGTTGAACAACGTCGGGTCCAGAACGTATGGTCTCACTGACTAGATGGCTCGTGACCATGGGTAGTTGTGAAGACTCCGTTTTGACAACAGTAGATGAACTGGTATGTGTAGAAACAACTTGATCTAACTCTAGTCTATGTGAAAATGATGTTTCACCAGAGGTACAAATTTTACTTGATTCGGAAGATCGTGATCGCCTTCACCTACCAAAAGTAACTTCTAGTGGTAAAGGTGGTTTTAACGCTAGTATACACGAATGACGTGGGAAATGATTTTTTTCTTCCATGATTACTAATTTATTTTAACCAAAAACAAATAAACAAAATAAAAGGGTAATTCTAGGCAAAAGGGTTTGCCAAGAAATTGTGAACCGCAGAATACCTCCTGGCGAACCAAGAAGTACGGGTAGGAAATCTCCTCGAATGTTGTGTTTAGTGTATCACAATTTACAAGGTAGCCGACTCGGTTCACTATGGATGGATAACACCTAAAATTTGTCCTCCCAAACATACCCGAAGATACGTCGAGGCCCAAGTTTTTGTTAGCGATGTCTGATGCGAAACCGCACAGTGAGAGCACTCCTTTATAGTTATCATACTGTAATACCGCCTGATATACCCGAAAGTACATGGATGAGCTATGATATACTTACGTACGTGGAGTGAGGTATCACACTCGGTATGTATCGCAGACAAGTTAATGACAACTGCTATGTTTTACGACGCCGGAACATGTCTCTAGCCCAGACCTTATAAATGTTATCGTTATGGTTCCAATGCTTTGTTAGGTAAATTGAGATTAATTTTATGTTGATATTCTTTAACAATTTTCCTTTCAAAGGTTCACCACGATGATGTATTGGAAATTCCTAAAATTCAAACTAAGAACGATAAGAAATCTTTCACTTTTAGTTTTTCAATTAAAATCCTAGCTACCAGAGGTAAAGAGGAAGCAATTTGCGAGAAAACAAATCAAAGAACACAAACTAAATGCATATTTCCTAATTGTTCCTTTTGCAAAACACACAAACCACTACATGAAAATGCAGATTTTTATTTTCAGTTCCTTTAATGTTATGAATGCAAACAAGAAACAAAGTGCAGTAAATCAACAAAAAAAAATGTCTTTTACTTTTGAGAAGTGAGGAATATAAAAAACAATTTCTCTTTTGAAGGAAAAATGAGGAATTAAACAAAAATTTCTCCTATCAAGAAATGAAGAATTTACGACAATTTCCTTTTTCAAAAGAAAATGGATCTAATTCAACAATAAAAATACTTTGAAATCAATTCATCAATGATAAAGAAAAATGATTTGAACAAACATTGAACAAATTTTTCTTTCAAAGGAGGAAGAAGTAGATGAATTCACTAGTCAACAGGAGGCTCAGGCTTTTCAAAACACAGCAGCAAACAAACTGAAACAAATTTCAAAGACAAATTCAAGGGAATTTGGATGGTTTCAGGAGGCAACACGGTCTCTAAAGAGAGATAGTGCTTTGCAACGTAGGCCTGAAAAGGAGACAGTGCTATGCAAAGCACTGTGTCCTGTCCAAGAGTGTGTTGGGCGCAGTGTAAAAGGAAAAAAAAAATTGTTTAACACACTCCTTTTGCAAATTTGGATTTCAAAAATCCTAATCTTTGTGAGTAACAACTACTGGGTTAAAAAACAGAGAAAATCAGAGGCTAAACCACCTAGGATAAAGAGTAAAATCCCTACTGGAGTCACTAATTTGTTATGCGGAATTATGAATTACGGCTAAATCATTCTTCCCTATATAGGTGCTAATCTATAACAATAGGTCAAAGACTTTACGACTATCTTTCCTAACTATAAACAAACACACAATGAAATAAGAAGCTTACTTGGGATCCAAGCGATTCCAAAGTCTCCTTCTGTCACTTTTGCTGTAGTTTCAAATTCCAGCCGGTTGTGCAAAATATTTCCTACAATAATGAACACTAAACAACAAGAGATAGAAATAATACATATGTCTATTCAATTTATCTAGCTAAATCAATAAAGCATAAACCATATACATCAACTAAGAAATCATGATATGGAAAATCAAAGCTTATACAGATGCATATAGGGAAAAATAAGAATTAATATTTATTGATGATAGAAGGGGAGGTTACAACCTAGTGATTGATTTAGTGTCACCATATCCAGCAGCATCCCAACCTCATTACAATGTAGATATCTCCAGCACTATGTCATTCAAATCAATCTCCTCAATTGAAATTCCACCAGCATTTCTCTACACAAATTATTCCTTATCAAACACTAAGATCTATCCTCAATTTATAGAGGAGCTGAAGGTAGTTATACAATAAATGAATTTCCAATAATAGGCAAGACATGTTCCCAATCTTGTAGATGTCAGATGGACATATGGATTCGAAGTTTGACACATGTGAAATCTTCTAGAAAGCACTGGCCAAGTGGAGATTCCGAAACAATGAGAATTTCGCTCCCAATCTGACCAACGTGTTAGAGTCAGTATAGTCATACCTCTGTCAGAGATCAAAAACTCTTTGTTGCATTTCATTTTTTAGGCGTCTCATTCACTTTCGTAATTTGAATTCCATTAGGAGCATCGGTCTTCTGACGGAAGGGTTTTGTCACTCATACCCCTCGTGCCTTATACCTACTGGCTTAGGTCTGTTCATCGAAGTTCATCAAAATCATTTTCAGTCATTGACAGTCAAAGTTTGGTATTTTGGTGAGCAAGAGTCTTATTAGGGTTTTAGGTCTCTTTAAGTTTAGGGTTTTGAAAATGTTGTCTTCGAAGTGTCCAATAATGCCAGTAGGCCAAAGGGAGGCTCAAAATCAGTTTTCATTTGCAAATTTTCATCGTCAATATGCTTGATCATGACTTTTCTTCAAAACTCTGTTTTGAAGAAAATCGTCATTTCATCTTTTGTAATAAATGCCATGTACATTTTTCAAGTTTTCAGTTGTCAAAATCTTCAGGCGCGGCCCTGGTCGCCTTTGCCAAACACCATGCCATTCATCCCTGAAAAGAAGACAAAGAAAATTCATTATCAGTCCAGAAATCCAAAGGAAACAAAACAGAGTTTCAAATTGAAGTGTCGAAGGTTTCAAACACTACAAAAGTAGTTTTTTCACATCAAAAATCAGGGTCCATGATATATAAGACATTTTGATGATTAAACAATCCATTTACACATCAAATTTATCAAAGAAGCCAAAGAAATCGTGGAGGAAGTGAAGTTAGTGTTTGAAGGGCGAAATTGTGGTGAATTTCCGATGCGCGGCGCACTGGGTAACTTGCGCGGCGCATTGAGCTGGCTTGTGCAGTGTAAAAATTACAATGGAGCAGCACGTACAGCCTGCGCGGCGCATTGGGCTGACTGCGCGGGGCACAGGCCCGAAACGCAGATTTTTTATTGTTGCTTCCAAAAACCTCAATTGACTCGGTCCTTTCGCTGAAGTAAGTGCATGTCATCCTTTTAGTGCCCATGAGCCCATGATTGACGAGGTTATATGGTTCAATATGAGAGTTGGGATGTCAAAATTTTAAACCCTATTCCCTTGTTTAAAATTTCTCCTTGGGGTTTGAAATTTGAGTTTTAAAGTTTGATCTTGGTGCCAAAATACTTCATTTCTCCCACATTGTTCTTTCCTTTCCCATCACTGTCATACCATCATTATAGCCCCCCTCATATTCCCTTATATCCTACATCATATCCCATCATCTTTTCCTTCCCATTTCATTGGTGAAATGTCCCAAAGCCACTCTTATCACTTACTCCCATTTATCCCTATCATTCCCTATCACTTTCTCTTTCCCATATTATTTGTAGAGTTTCTAAATCCCCAAACAGTCAAAGGACTATTGGCACAACTTAAATCCACTTGACAGTCCACTTTTCCCATTGTCCCATATTCCTCATAGTGCCTCATTTCCCTTTGTACATTTGGCATTGAAAACAAACACCAATTTTGCATTTTCAAACAAACCAAATACATAATTTTCATACACATTGCAACACCATGATAGACACCGACACATCCTATGAACGAGACAGCGATTCCACCACTGAACTGCATGCACCAAGAAGGCATCAAGGAGGCGTGAAAAAAATGACCTTGGCTGAAGCTTCTTTGGCTGAGCATGGTACTTGATGAGGGACATTCAGTCCAAATTTCAAGTAACTTGGAGAAAATTTTTTCAATTTTGAATTTTTTGGTCACAAAACAGGTTTTTCTGCCCGACACGTAGCACCACCTTGCGCGTGCTTATGATTGGTAGTACTTCAGAGGGAAAACTTGGTATTTTTGGATTTTTTATGAAAATTTATGCATGCTCAGGAATGGCCTAAGAATTTCATCAAGTTCTGGGTTGCCTAAAGGGTCAAAAACACCCTAAAATGGCGTTTCTGCCACTTTTTACACACACAGGAACCAATCTTGGGAGATTGAACTTTTGGAGGGGAAATTGGACACCAAATCTAGAAATTCCACTTGAGTTGTAAAATAGACAGTTAGGGGTTTCCAACGAGCTATCATGAGCTCAATTTGGACTTCAGTAAGTTCCTCAAAAATAGCTTCAAAGTTGTGCTATGCATAGAGATTTTGGGCGTGGCGCATAGAGAATTTTGGCTTATTTTTCACTCTTCAGCTCAGAAATTTGCCCAGTTTTGACTAGTTTCACTTTCTGATGTAACTATTGATCTACCTTGATGTAATTTCATGACCATGATGTAAATTTGGCACATTTTTACTTTTTCTAGAGGATTAATTCACTAAAAAGTTAAAATTAAATGAATGAATCAGTTTCCTACCATATAGAGGCAAGTTGTTTGATTGCCTAGATTTTAGTTCCTAGTTTAGAATTGGTTGAAACAGCTCCTATAAGGATGAGATCGACCCCTAGAGGCATGGGGAGGGGTTAGGCTGGTCTATATTATGTATTTTCTGAGTCATTTTCAGGGTTGGATACTTGGGAATTGTTTGGCACTTCATTGTACATACACTTCTGCATTTTTGGCAAAGGAAAGACCAGGGTTTGCAGCACTTGTTGGGATCCTTGTGGCTCTGTGTTTTGATGATGTTTCTCTCTATGTATCTGTAAGTTTCATTGATGTTATTTTTGTACCATTTCTCTGCACCTTTATTCTTAAATTAAGCAAATCAGTGTTAAAGGTAGAATTCAGTAGCTTGCTCTGCTCTGCCTTTTGTTTTGTTCGATTTTACATGTTTTCATCTGTTTGGAGAGGATCCATGAGTTCTCTTGCTCTCTTCAGCTCCTCAGCAGTCTAAACCATCCATCATTTCAATTCAAAGCATTAAAACCATTGCCGTCCCTACCCCAATAAGAGTTCTACGAAAATTGGGCCTAATCCCCAGACCCAAAATTGCCTTTCCCTTGTTTCCGACAAAAAACCCCCAAAGTCATTTCAAACTCCTTGATTCATATACCTAGCCTAAAATTAGCATTCATTTAATTCATCTCAAGACCTATTGATACATTTTTCTTGAGATTGACCCGGAGAGAGCCCTCTCCTGTTCTGGTAGGGCTAGCTACCAGACTGAGCGTGGTATGATGTTACCCTGAACTCTGCCTTTTTCAGCCTATGGTAGATTTAGGCAATAACATAGTGGCAACCATACTCAGGAAGAAATGGTTTTCTTGTTGGTGTTTCTTGTTTTATAAGCTACAGACAGAGACTGAAGTTATGCCAGGTAGCCTTCAAAATGCTTTTTCTTTGCATTAGCGAAAGTAGATAAACGCTGCTTCAGTCAATCTCCAGTCTAGCTTGTGAACGTGACACTTTACTTGTAGATTGTCTTGCCCCAGTACATGTATCAAGTTCAGATCTGATGGTTGATGGTGGAAAAAGATCAGACATAAGAAGGCTGAAATCATTCACCTGGTGACTCCAACTCAATGTACAGACTCCACTGGAGGACTAAATTTTTCTCTGAGAAGATGGAAGGATCTTACACAAAGTTCAGGTATCCAAAGTGGAATGGTATTCAGGATCTAATCTGCTTTCTTGTAAATTACTTCTTTGCTGTTCTTGAAGTTGTCCCGAAATTTTTTCAAAATTTTTTGTATGATAAAGGTGATCAAAATCTTCACTCGACTTATTCAAAAAGTGTAAATATTGAGTTTCCCTTTGATCCTAGCCTCCTTACTTTTCCCACACCTTATGATGACTCTCTTCAGAGTGATGAGCCTAAAGAAAACAAGACTGATCCCGTAGCTCTTTTATATACTCCTACACCTTATACAGTCCCAAATAGGTATAAACCTCTTATTTTACCTTCGTTTCTCCATGCTTTCCCTAAAAATTATGACCTATATCTACCAAGATTTAATGGTGAATGTAACAATGTCAACGTCGAGCAACATGTGCAGAATGTCGAGAATTTTCTAGATCTTTTTGAATTTGATGAAGAAGATGTTAGTATTAGGATTTTTTCTCTTTCTTTGCAAAGCAACGTCAAGAGTTGGTTCAAAGCCATGCCTGATGCGAGCATCTCGGATTTCCAGCAGTTCGTCGAAGTTTTCCTCGACAGGTGGGTGGTCAGACAGAACCTTTTCTTGATTATAGAAGATTATAACCAACTAAAAAGACTGCTAGGGGAGACAGTACAACAGTTTTCTGCTAGATTTAACCAAGTTTATTTTTCGATGCCAGCTGATATAAGACCTTCTCCTAGATCTGCTCTCTTGCACTGCCTGGGTGCCTTTGATCTGGAAATGGAGTTTTAGCTGAGAGAAAGGAATATTTCAACACTTGTAGAGATGCAGAACAATGCAGTAAATGTAGAGGCTCATTTGTTGATCTGAAGAGCAAGGTTGAAGGAAGAAGAAATGAAAAACATAGATCCGGAGAAATCGACATCTCTAGAGGTAAAGCTTGACATGTTGGTAAGCGCAGTAGAAGAGATGATGCAAAAGAACACCACAAGGAATCAGTATAATGTTCAAGCCCATGACTTGCTGATTGAAGAAGAGAGAGCTGTTGATATGACATGTATGCTTGATGATGTGTTTTATACTAATGATTTGCCTCAGTTTGATCAGTATGATGATGATTATGTTCTCCAAACAGAAGCTAATCTTGTAGACAAATCAGCAGCTAGTTTATGCGAGGAGGAAGTTCACTTTCAACAGCTTGAGTACAGTGATCAGCCGATACATATCAGCTATGACAATGATGAGGAAAGTGCAGCAAATTTTGAAGTAAGTGAAGGATCTTTGCCTTTTTTTTTTGACTCATTTCAGCTCATGAGAGACAACTTCCATACAATCAGAAATCAGCTGTCAACAAGCCTTGATTTGGACTATCTTAAGGGAAATGAAAACCTTGTTCAAGATTTCTCATATTCAGATTTGCAACCCCTGAATTCCATTGATTGTCAAGTTGCAGATGAGGACATGGAAGCTGGCACACATGATCAAATGCTACAAGGTGACTCTGTACCATTCTGTTTTGAATCATTTCAGTTTTTGAGAGAAAAATTGCATAGTAAATTTTCAAATGAGCAGCATGTAGGAAGTCAACAATCTCTCAGTTTTAATGTGGAGGATGAGACAGATAGCGAAATTATTGAGCAAGTTGTTGATGAGAAATATTCCCCTAAAATGATTGATGAAATCATTTTGGATACAAAACCTTCCCTAGCACTAGATTTGCAGCCACCAAACGAAATTGAAGGTCAGATTACAGATGAAGCCGTGAAAGCCGAAGTACATGATTTAATGATGCAAGAGGATTCTGTACCCTTTTGTTTCGAAGCATTTTAGTTTCTAAAGCAGAATCTTCATAATATCTCTAAAGAAAAAGATGAATAGCCAGTAGGATGTCATACAGTTTCAATGGATACATCACAACAGTCTTCTCAAGTTTTTGATGATCATATTGCTCGTGTGTTGGATGATGTTTGCTGTAAAAGCTCTTCTTCATTGGCTAACCATGTGCCTGAAAATAATGTTGATAATAATATTATTCAAAAGTCGCCTTCATTGTCTTGTTTAACAAATTTTTCATTACAAAGCTCATATCAAGGTTTGCAGTCATATGAGGAGATTGATAAGGGAGACTTTTATTTTGTTTGGAATCAGCAACAGAGTTTGCTTATTCATGAAATTCAGGATCCTTTTGGCATCCTGCTACTATCACCAAAGAAAGACAACACAAATGTGAGAAGAATCTTAAAATAAGGCTATGAAGATTACTTGGACCAGAACAGTAATGTGTTAATGGAAATCAATAGCTATGTTTATGAAGATCCTTTCGCTGTATTCTTGAAGTCATCCAGTCAATTCATGCTTTGCAAGTTTATCAGTAGTCAATTTGATTTCGAGTTTCCATGGGAGTTGCCATTTGATTCTTCCCTTTTCCTGTTCATCAGAAAGCATTTGGGAAGAAATCAAATAGTAGCCAGGATGCTTACATGGTTGCATTGGCTGTTCCATTTCACTTGATCGGGTGGTAAAAAGAACAATTAGAGTAGGTTTGATGAATAATCTCGATTGAGAGCATATTTCCAGTTTGTTAGTTATGTTTTAGTCATGTTCGGTTTTATTATGGTTTTCAGTTTTAGCCTTGAGTCAGAGTCAGTCTACATAATGTTAGTTTTTGTGTTTTGAATCCATTTCCCAATGGATGAAGGCACTGTCTGCTCTTCCAAATATCTGCAGTTCTTGGCACCTCCCAGGAGCTACCATCCCCATTGGAGCCAATGTTAGAGCCAGTATAGTCATACCTCTGTCAGAGATCAAAAACTCTTTGTTGCATTTCATTTTTTAGGCGTCGCATTCACTTCGGTAATTTGAATTCCATTAGGAGCATCGGTCTTCTGACGGAAGGGTTTTGTCACTCATACCCCTCGTGCCTTATACCTACTGGCTTAGGTCTGTTCATCGAAGTTCATCAAAATCTTTTTCAGTCATTGACAGTCAAAGTTTGGTATTTTGGTGAGCAAGAGTCTTATTAGGGTTTTAGGTCTCTTTAAGTTTAGGGTTTTGAAAATGTTGTCTTCGAAGTGTCCAATAATGCCAGCAGGCCAAAGGGAGGCTCAAAATCAGTTTTCATTTGCAAATTTTCATCGTCAATATGCTTGATCATGACTTTTCTTCAAAACTCTGTTTTGAAGAAAATCGTCATTTCGTCTTTTGTAATAAATGCCATGTACATTTTTCAAGTTTTCAGTTGTCAAAATCTTCAGGCGCGGCCCTGGTCACCTTTGCCAAACACCATGCCATTCATCCCTGAAAAGAAGACAAAGAAAATTCATTATCAGTCCAGAAAGCCAAAGGAAACAAAACAGAGTTTCAAATTGAAGTGTCGAAGGTTTCAAACACTACAAAAGTAGGTTTTTCACATCAAAAATCAGGGTCCATGATATATAAGACATTTTGATGATTAAACAATCCATTTACACATCAAATTTATCAAAGAAGCCAAAGAAATCGTGGAGGAAGTGAAGTTAGTGTTTGAAGGGCGAAATTGTGGTGAATTTCCGATGCGCGGCGCACTGGGTAACTTGCGCGGCGCATTGAGCTGGCTTGTGCAGTGTAAAAATTACACTGGAGCGGCGCGTACAGCCTGCGCGGCGCATTGGGCTGACTGCGCGGGGCACATGCCCGAAACACAGATTTTTTATTATTGCTTCCAAAAACCTCAATTGACTCGGTCCTTTCGCTGAAGTAAGTGCATGTCATCCTTTTAGTGCCCATGAGCTCATGATTGATGAGGTTATATGGTTCAATATGAGAGTTGGGATGTCAAAATTTTAAACCCTATTCCCTTGTTTAAAATTTCTCCTTGGGGTTTGAAAATTGAGTTTTAAAGTTTGATCCTAGTGCCAAAATACTTCATTTCTCCCACATTGTTCTTTCCTTTCCCATCACTGTCATACCATCATTATAGCCCCCCTCCTATTCCCTTATATCCTACATCATATCCCATCATCTTTTCCTTCCCATTTCATTGGTGAAATGTCCCAAAGCCATTCTTATCGCTTACTCCCATTTATCCCTATCATTCCCTATCACTTTCCCTCTCCAATATTATTTGCAGAGTTTCTAAATCCCCAAACAGTCAAAGGACTGTTGGCATACCTTAAATCCACTTGACAGTCCACTTTTCCCATTGTCCCATATTCCTCACAGTCACTCATTTCCCTTTGTACATTTGGCATTGAAAACAAACACTAATTTTACATTTTCAAACAAACCAAACACATACTTGTCATACACATTGCAACACCATGACGGACACCGACACATCCTATGAACGAGACAGTGATTTCGCCACTGAACTGCATGCACCAAGAAGGCATCAAGGAGGCGTGAAAAAACATGACCTTGGCCGAAGCTTCTTTGGCTGAGCATGGTACTTGATGAGGGACCTTCAGTCCAAATTCAAGGAATTTGGAGAAATTTTTTTCAATTTTGAATTTTTTGGTCACAAAGCAGGTTTTTCTGCCCGACACGTAGCGCCACCTTGCGCGCGCTTATGATTGGCAGCTCTTCAGAGGGAAAACTTGGTATTTATGGATTTTTTATGAAAATTTGTTCATGCTCAGGAATGGCCTAAGAATTTCATCAATTTCTGGGTTGCCTAAAGGGTCAAAAACACCCTAAAATGGCCTTTCTACCACTTTTTACACACACAGGAACCAGTCTTGGGAGATTGAACTTTTGGAGGGGAAAATGGACACCAAATCTAGAAATTCCACTTGGGTTGGAAAGTAGACAGTCAGGAATTTCCAACGAGCTATCATGAGCTCAATTTGGACTTCAGGAAGTGCCTCAAAAACAGCTCCAAAGTTGTGCCACGCATAGATATTTTGGGCGCAGCGCATAGAGAATTTTGGCTTATTTTTCACTCTTCAGCTCAAAAAATTTCCCTGTTTTGACTAGTTTCACTTTTTGATGTAACTATTGATCTACCTTGATGTAATTTCATGACCATGATGTAAATTTGGCACATTTTTACTTGTTCTAGAGGATTCATTCACTAAAAAGTGAAAATTAAATGAATGAATCAGTTTCCTACCATATAGAGGCAAGTTGTTTGATTGCCTAGATTTCAGTTCCTAGTTTAGAATTGGTTGAAACAACTCCTAGAAGGATGAGCTCAACCCCTAGAGGCATGCGGAGGAGTTATGCTGGTCTATATTATGTATTTTCTGAGTCATTTTCAGGGTTGGATACTTGGGAATTGTTTGGCACTTCATTGTACATACACTTCTGCATTTTTGGCAAAGGGAAGACCAGGGTTTGTAGCACTTGTTGGGATCCTTGTGGCTATGTGTTTTGATGATGTTTCTCTCTATGTATCTGTAAGTTTCATTGATGTTATTTGTGTACCATTTCTCTGCACCTTTCTTCTTAAATTAAGCAAATCAGTGTTAAAGGTAGAATTCAGTAGCTTGATCTGCTCTGCCTTTTGTTTTGTTCGATTTTACATGTTTTCATCTGTTTGGAGAGTATCCATGAGTTCTATTTCCCTATTCAGCTCCTCAGCGGTCTAAACCATCCATCCTTTCAATTCAAAGCATTAAAACCATTTCCGTCCCTACCCCAATAAGAATTCTGCGAAAACTGGGCCTAATCCCCAAACCCAAAATTGCCTTTCCCTTGTTTCCGAAAAAAAACCCCCAAAGTCATTTCAAACTCCTTGATTCATATACCTAGCCTAAAATTAGCATTCATTTCAGTCATCTCAAGACCTATTGATACATTTTTCTCGAGATTGACCCGGAGAGAGCCCTCTCCTGTTCTGGTAGGGCTAGCTACTAGACTGAGCATGGTATGATGTTACCCTGAACTCTGCCTTTTTTAGCCTGAGGTAGATTTAGGCAATAACACAACGCATCCATGGATGTCGGGAAGTGCTTTGCAGAGCATCCTTGCATGGGGCTACCTTCATATGCAACACATTTAGTCCCTTTACAGGCAGCATTGGTGAGCTTTCATATGATATATTATAAACTTCAAACTTTGGAAACCTTTGTAGATGAAAGTCTTTGATTTATTTGTCTTTTTCTTTGTCTTAAGGCATGTAGCAACTAAAATGTTAGGGGATGATAGACCCTCTACATTGGTCCTGGAGATGATGCCCAGTTAACCAAGTCATTGGGAATGATGCCCATATTGACCTATAACAATATCCAAGTGAATTTGGATTTAGCTTTGAATACCCACTTTTTCTAATGTTTGAAGTCTTTTTCCTTTATCATTGATACTCTTTGACACTTTTTTCATTACAGGTTTTTGAATTCATGGAGTTGGCTTTTTTATTTGCTCAGTGAGGCTTGACATAATGGATTTGACAGCTTTGGGATTGAATTATTACATATAATAGCATAAAAATACATTTGAAAAAATAAAATAAATTACATAAGTGACTTTTATATCAAAATGGAATTTTGATAAAAAAAAAGTCTTCAAATTGAAAATATAACCTTTTAAGTACAAGGAAACCATCATGGTGATCTTGTTCAATCCCTCTCATATATGTGTTGACCTCATTAGAATGAAAAAGTGACCTTGAAGAATATGAAAAAACCTAATGACCTAATGAGACTGTTTTTTTACCTGATTTTAAATGAGATTTTGACTTGAAAGACTTTCAAGTGAAAAGAAAATTTCCATAAGTGTTATTATGCTCAAGGGGACATGGGAATGAGTCAACAATATGAATCTTAGAGGGAGAAAAATTTTATTTGACAAGGACAGCCACCAGTAGAACAATGTTTAAGTCATGACCTAATGGAATGATGAAAAAATTATTTAGTATGAGACACCTAAGATGCACATGCAATTGTGTTTTGATCCCTAGTGGAAGTATGCAAAAAATGACACTAAAATTGGCCTTATTAGGGATGGCAGCTCCTTGGAGGTGTCAAGAACACCATATACCAAGTACCTAACCATTGGGTAAATATGGTCAAACAATCCAAAATACTGCAAATAGCTTTAACTGACTAAAAAACCATTTTAAAGAGAATGAAAATGACTTAAAAATTGACTCTACACTAACTCAAAACTGACTCTAAAACTCTTAAAACAACAGAAAATCAACAAGCTTTATAGCCTTCACTTTGGGCCCCAAGCCTAGATGATCTTCTACCCCAAACCTTGCAGAAAAATAAACTAGTATTTACAATAGCAGTGAAACATTCTCTCAGAAGTTGCATCAGAAATAATAATGTTTCAGGAGCTTACCATTTACTAGTCCTCCTGAACATTCCTCTCCATTCATTTCTTTCAGAAAATAGGCATTTTGTCCTCGATAAGCCAAGATATTGTAGGGTCCCTTGCAAAGGTTTTAAAACTTCTCGTGCTTACCTATATCTTCATTTCTTGCATCCCATCTTAGCACTACATCCTCCAGCTGAAATTTATCTGCTTTGGTTTTCTGATCAGAAATCTCCTTAATTCTCTCCTCAAGCTTAGAATATGTCTAAGAAACTTCCTTCCTTATTTTCTGAAGATGAATCATTTCATCGATTCGACGTTGTATATCATCTTCCTCACTATCTATTTCCTACAATAACCTCATAACTAGGACTGCAAGTGATGTAGGAAACATTGTATCTGTACCATAAACCAATTCAAAATGTGACATAATTATAGATTTCTTGGTGCTCATTGCAAGTGATGTAGGAAACATTGTATCTGTACCATAAACCAATTCAAAATGTGACATACTTATAGATTTCTTGGTGCTCACTCGGTCTGCCCACAAAGCATTGGTAAGCTTCTGGTGCCAAATTTTCTTGTTCTTCTCCAACATTTTCATAATGATATTCACCAAATTTTTATTAGAGGACTTAGCTAGTCCATTGCCTTATGGATAATATGCTATGGAATGGCCCAATCTGATATTATACTTGTGAAAAAATTCAATCATCTTCTTTGACTTAAATGTTGCAGCATTATCTGTAATATTCTTGTGAGGACAACCAAAACGAGATAGAATATGGATTCTAAAAATTGAATGATTACCGTATATGTAGTTTACCTTGTAGGAATAGTCTCGATCCACTTAGTGAAGTAGTTGGTGGTTTTTAGGATCCATCTGTGCTGGGACGATGATGTAGGATGAATTTCCCCAACAAAATCAAGTCCCCTCTATTGAAAAGGAGCATTTACTACAATAGGCTTTAGCGGAAGAGGAAGAAGCTTCCTTTTTCCCTGAAAACCTCACATTCATGAAAATTTGTGACTGTTTTGTACAAATGAGAAAATAAAGTTGGCCAATAATACCCTGCTCTCAACACTTTGTTAGTTGTTGTTTTCCAAAACAAATGACCTCCACAATCTCCCCTATGAAATCCATACATTACTTGCTTAGCTTCATCTTCAACCGGAAAATTCAAAAGAACACCTACTGGATCTTTCCAATAAAGGGCATTTCCTAAAACGTAGTATTTAGCAGATTTCAACTTCAAAGAACTAACCTGAATTTTTGACATTCTAGGAGGAGGACACAAGTTTTGAAGAACATATACTATATTAGAATACCATGGTGAAGCAATAAACATTTATGATACCTGTATTAAAGCGCCATATTCATCATCTTTTGACATTGTTGCAATAAGGTTTATATATAAAGCATGCAAGTTGGATTCAGCCATCAGCTTGGCTAACCCATGTCCCTTGATCAGTTTGGTAGGCCTAATCTCAAGATCATATTCAAGCATAGCTACTATCCACCTACCTCTCCAACCTTTAGGATCAGTCTGTGTGAGAATCTCTTTCACCGCTGCATTTGCAACATAGGCAATAGTATGTGAATGTATAATATAGATCCAGAAATATTTAAAAGCTTTGATTAGGGCTAAAGCTTGTTTCTGAATAATGTTATAGTGAATAGAAGCATATCGAATGGCTCGAATAAAGAAAGCAATAGGTTGTTCAACCTGGTCTTTTTTTGCATCAAAACTGCAGCCAAAGTATGCTCAGATGCAAAGGAAAATATTATGAAATCAGCTGTATAATCTGGACTAACCAAAATAGGGGTTGTTCTTAAAGCAAGCTTTACTAGATTGAAAGACTTCATAGCATCAATGGTCCATTTTACACTGCTTTCCTTCTTCAACATATTAGTCATTTCTCTCAAATGCTCAGCTAAATTCGGAACAAATCTACGTAAAAGGTTCATCTTACCATTGAAAGCCTAAATATCTTTTTTGTTCCGTGGAAATTCTATCTTCTGAATGGCTTCGACTTTGGAAGGATCAATGGGAATTCCATCTTTGGAAATTATGTGACCAAGCAGTTTGCCTTCCTCCATGGAAAAAAGACTCTTCTTTGGATTTAAAGAAATCCCAAACTCCCTGCATTTTTGAAAAATAATCCTCAAATGATACAAATGTTGATCATCAAAACCAGAAAACACTACCAAATCATCTAGATACACTGCTAAGAAAACATACTTTTCAATAGCAAAGGCTATATCCATCGCCTGCAGAAAAGTGGCACCTGCATTCTTGAGTCTGAATGGAATTTTAACATACTGAAAGGTTCCCCAAGGTGTTATGAAAGCAGTCTTGCCTTGGTCTTCTTCATGTACCAAAATCTAATTATAACCTGAATATCTGTCAAGTACTGACATCTGTGATGCTCCAACTACCCTTTATAGAACATGATCCATCTTAGAAAGGGGGTAATTATCTTTTAAAGATACCTTATTCAAATTTTGGAAATCTATGCATAACCTTATCTCTCTGGTCTTTTTCCTTATCGGCACCAATTTTGAAATCGAATCTAGGAAAACCTAATTGGCACAATGATACCTAATTTGTACAATCGATTTACCTATTTCTCGATGGATGATAGAAATCTTGGGTTTATCCTCCTGAAATTCTGCCTGAAGGGTTTTTGGTCTGGCTTGATGGGATTAGTCTGCTAAATAATATTCTTATCATAAACTTTAAAATTTGCATAATCCCATAAAAAATATCAGAAAATTCATGCAAAAATTTAATATATTCATATTTTTCCTCGAAAGACAATGTCTTAGACAACTTAACCATATTGGGTTTTTCTGGTGTTCCAATGTTCACATTTTCCACACCCTTTAATATAGGAGTCAATGTTGGTTTCCTAGCCACATCATCTTGATTGAACATATCTTCTAAAGGTATCAAACCACTAGGAATAATATTATCTTTCAGTTGCAAAACATTCATCTGATTGGCTTCTATGTCTTGATCATCAAAATCACATACATCATCAATAAAAGCATCTTTGAATTTTCCTTAATTCTATAAGAAACTATTAATCTCTTTTTCATCCCAAAAAACTTGCCAGTATCTTAGATTATCTGGGACACTAGGTCTATGTTTAACATGAATTTCAAACTTATTACTGGAGTTCATTGGAATTTTAAGATTAATTGCCACTGTAGCAAGATAATCCACAATGATGTTCTGAGTTATTGGCACTACTGTTAATGTATACTCAGGGAACATTTGCAAGACATCCAAGGCTACATTTCTATAGGCTCTAATACGCGGATTTTTTTTCTTGATACTTTCCTTTTACCTACTTTATGACAAGCTTAGAATCACCATAAACAAAAATTATTTTTGCACCAAGTTTCTTCATAATTTTAAGACCTGTAATAAATGCTTCATACTCCGCTTCATTACTAGAACAGTCAAAAGCCAACTTATACGATAATTCTCTAACACTACTTAGTATTCCACCAGATTTACAAATAGGACTTCGGATCCAAATACCAATACCTGCACCTTCCTTACCCAAAGCACCATCAAAATCCATGCTCCATAAGCCCGCTTCATCTTCTAAATGCTGAAACTCAAATTTTGGTTCTATTTTACATGGGCCAGTCACCTCATTTTTCTATTCTGCACTAATTTTTTGTTTTTCAGGAGGCTACTCAGAGGAAGGTACCAATGAAGAAGGCACCACTTCTTTCTATTTATCAATATTTTCTCTAAAACTTTCTGAAACTTCTGGAACATCTTTTGCTATTACTAAATTATTATTTACATCATTCAAATCACCATCATTGTACAAAATAAAATATTCCAAATTTGTATGTACAGCTTGTATGGGATGATTGATAGGCTTCTCCTTACTAGTTATCATATATTTAATTTTCTTTTCCCAGTACAATTTCTACAATTTCCCTAAAACTGGAATAGTAGCATAGGAAAAGTCTAGTTTTAAAGTACCTTTTAGTTTGGCCCCCCATGATCTCGAGAGTAACATGTCGAAATGAGGTGGTATGTCAGCCACAACCACATCCATCAAAAAATTCTTGGTCAGGATTTGATCCAAAGAAACCACTAAATATTTAATGAGACCAATGCATCAAACTCTACCAGAATCAAATGAATACAAATCATGATAAGGTCGGGTGATATCCATGCCCATATTTTCCATTATAGCCTTAGACATCAAATTGTGAGAGGCCCCGAAATCAAGCATAGCATTGCGAAGTATGTATTCATGTAGTCTTAAACTTAAATAAAAGGGAGGAACTTCACTTTCTCCTAATTTACCATCTATAGATGGACAAAAAAATGAGTTCATGGTGGTCATATTCAACATTAACCATATCGGACAAAGGATCAACTAGCAACATTTTAAACACTTGATCTCTATAATGACTATTCTTTACTAACTCTGTCAAAGGAATGGACATTTTCAATTTAGCTATTTCATTTTCTAAATTAAAAGTTGTGAATTTATCTACCTCTTTGACAACAATATCTCTTCTATCATTTTGATCCCTTGTCACAGTATCCTTTTTTTGAGTGCCTTTCTCCTTAATAGCTGAGCTTGTTGATGGATAATTGTTGTTACTATTTTGATCTACATGTCCTTTATCCTTTCTCTGATTATTAGGAAGATAATTCTTGTTATAAAATTATATATTACAGAGCAATGCAACACATAAAATATGCAGAAAATACAAGCACACAAAACACATAAAACCAGGGAGACACAGATATACGTGGTTCACCTAATTTGGGCTACGTCCACCCTGAACAGCTAGTCCTTCCTTTCTATTATCCAGCAAAATGAAGAGACACAACCTACAGTAGATCCACTGTAATATCCTATGTTCTCTCTCACAGACTCCCTCTCTGTTTATCGCTCCGAGAATACACATACAATACACAGCCGCAATAAAATACCCTCATACAAAGAGAGGGGTTTCCTTCTAGGTAAAAACACCTAAAATAAACATAACTTCTACCGTCATATCATCTACCTAATGAAAAACCCAAATTGACTAGAAATTACTATACTTTTACAAGGAAATTTTACATCTGTTTTTAGCTTCAGGGGCACTACCCCCAAAACCCCCCACCAAGGGGGAGCTCCATAAATTTGTTGCTGCCCCCCCTGGACCCCCCACGGCAGCAATTAATTATGGGCAGTGTTGCCGCCCCCATTAAGGTATAGGGGTCCAATGCTGTGATACAAAATAAACAAGATAATCAGGCTCCACACCCAACAATCTCCCACTTGGAGACTGATTGTAGCAACTCCACTACTGCTTCATTTCCTGGACAATGACTCCTCTTTAGACCTGGTTGTTTCTCATCTTCATCGTCATCCTTGAAGACCAATTGAAACTGAGAACATTCTCAGTTTATACCTGGTTACAATTTTTGTTAGCATATCTGCAAGATTCTGGCTAGTGTGTATCTTTTCCAGCTTCAACTCTCCATCTTCCAATACTGACCGTATGAAATGGTACTTAAGATGTATGTGTTTAGTGCTGGAATGAAATGCTGAGTTCTTTGCAAGATGAATGGCACTTTGGCTATCACTGTATAGCGTGCCCATATCATGCTTCTTACCCAATTCATCCATAAACCTTTGTAACCAAATCATTTCTTTACTAGCCTCTGTAGCAGCAACATACTTTGCTTCTATTGTTGAAAGTGCAACAACACTTTGGATTTTTGAAACCCAACCGACAGTTGTTCCACCCACAGTAAATACATATCTTGTAGTGCTCCTCCTGTTATCTTTGTCACCTACCATATCTGCATCAACATATCCCTGTAGAGCAATGTTTGAACCACCAAATCATAATGGTTGATTTTTGGTACCTCTCAAATATCTGAGAATCCATTTTACTTCCATCCAATGTTATTTTCTTGGATAGTTCATGTACCCGCTTACAACTCCCATTGCATGTGCAATATCAGGCCTTGTGCAGACCATTTCATACATTAAGCTTCCAACTGCTGATGCATATGGAACTTTAGACATATATTCCATGTCTTCTTGGGTCTTTGGGCACATATCCTTACTAAGTTTAAAATGGCTAGCAAAAGGTGTGCTAACTGGTTTTTCATTCTTCATATTAAATCTTTTCAACACCTTTTGTATGTACTCATTCTGAGACAGTGTTAATTTACGATTTTTCTTGTCTCTAGTGATTCTCATACCAAGGTTTTGTTTTGCAGCTCCCAAATCCTTCATTGCAAATGAATTTGCCAATTTTCTTTTGAGCACATTTATTTCTTGCATGTTAGACCCTGCAACAAGCATGTCATCTACATACAATAACAATATAATATAGCTGCCATCATTTTTCCTTTTTAGATAAACACAATGATCATAGTGACATCTAGTATAACCTTGTTCGGACATAAACTTGTCATATTTTAGATACCACTGCCTTGGAGCCTGTTTTAAGCCATACAAGATCTTCTTTAACCTACACACCAATTTTTCTTTTCCTTTGACTTCATATCCTTCTGGTTGCTCCATATAGATCTCTTCCTCCAAATCTCCATGGAGAAATGTTGTCTTTACATCTAACTGTTCAAGATGTAAATCTTCTGCTGCTACAAGACTTAAAATAGTTCTGATTGAAGTCATCTTAATAACAGGAGAAAATATTTCATCAAAATCAATACCTTTCTTCTATGCAAACCTATTCACCACAAGTCTAGCTTTGTAACTCTGTTTTCCTCCATCTTCTTCCTTCAGCCTGTAAACCCATTTATTCTACAATGTAGTTTTACCTGCAGGCAACCTAACTAAGTCCCAAGTCTGGTTATGCATTAAGGAGTCCACCTCTTCTTCCATGGCTAGCTCCCAATTCTTACTGCTTTCAACCTGCATTTCTTCTTCATAACATTCGGGTTCACCAGAATTAGTCAACAATAAATAATATAATGAAGGAGAGTATCGTTCAGGGGGTCTACTTATCCTAGTAGATCTTCTAACACCAATGTCAGGTGTTTGAGGTGCCTGTTTCTATTGTGGTGGTTGTTGCTGATGTGGTTGTTGATTATTATTATTTTCAGGCACCTTTACCTTTTCTGTGATCTCATCAAGAACTGTGTATTCTTTTTTTTATTTTTCCTGTTTCTTTTCCTGCAACTGATTCTTATACAAGACCTTTTCATTGAATATTACATCTCTGATCCTAATGATTTTGTGATTTTCATAATCATATAAGCGATAAAAAAAATCATTAACACCATATCCAATAAAGGTACATTTATTTGATTTTGCCTCAAGCTTTGTTCTGTTTTCTTTATTAATATGGACAAAGGCCTCACAACCAAAAGGCTTTAAAAAAGAATAGTTTATATTTTTACCTATCCATGCTTCCTCTAGAATACCACCATCCAAGGAACTTGAAGGCCCTCTGTTTATTAGATAAACAGAAGTATCTACAGCATCTGCCCAAAATTGTAAAGGCAATCCTGCATGCAATCTCATGCACCTTGCATGCTGCATGATTGTTCTCTTCATCCTTTCTGACACACCATTTTCTTGTGGTGTTCTTGGAACTGTCTTCTCTCTATGAATTCCATGCTCTAAACAGTACCTATCAAACTCTTTTCTGCAATATTCACCTCCATTGTTTCATCTGAGACACTTCAACTTCTTTCCTGTCTCGATATCAACCAAATATTTCAATTTCTTGAAAGTATCAAATACATCATATTTATTCTGAATACAATAAATCCATGTTTTTATAGTTTCATCATCAATAAAAGTAACATAATAATGAGAACCACCAAGAGATGATACTTGAGCAGGTCCCCATACCTCTGTAACACAAGCTATAATTTTTCTCTCTTCTTTTCTTTACCAACTCTGAGAAAGCTGACTCTCTTCTATTTTCCATAAATGCAATTCTCACATAAATCCAAATCAACATTCTTCAAACCTGGCAACAATTTTCTTGAGTGAAGAATCTTCGTCCCCTTCTCACTCATGTGTCCGAGCCTATGATGCCATAATGTTGCATCTACTCCTTTGGAAGTTAAAGCATTAATAGAGTTAGAAATACCATTGCATAAATACAATGTACCAACCTTTTCGCCTTTTGCTATTACTAGGGCTCCTTTGGTGACCTTCCAAATTTTATCTGTGAAAGTTGTAACATAACCTGCACCACCTAACTGCCCTATTGAAATCAGATTTTTCTTTAGATCTAGAACATGCCTTACCTCCTTTAGTAGCCATTGGTTTCCATTCTGCTGTTTTACAAGAACCTTACCCATTCCAACAATTTTACAGCGTTTATCATCACCCAAATGAACTTGTCCAAAATCTCCTTGAACATAGTAATGAAAATACTTCTTATCAAGTGTGGCATGGAATGAAGTCCCTGAATCTACAACCCAAGAATCATTAACATTTTCGAAAGAAATAATCAAAGCATCTTGTAACACATCACCTATCACATTTGCTTCATGATTGTTTTCTTGCTGTGTGTCTCCTTCTTTTCCCTTCCGAGATCTACAGTCTTTCTTTAGGTGTCCTTTCTTTTCGCACTTCCAGCACACTATCCCCGATCTAGACTTGGATCTGCCTTCCCTTGATTTACTGCGATATCCCGAGCTATTTACTCTTTCCATTCTTCTTCCCCTAGACTTTGCACTCAAAGCATTACCCGATGTCTCACTGGAGCTTTTCCATCACATTTCCTCACTAAGGATAGCACCGAAAACATCATCAAACTTTAAAGTACTAGATCCAGAGACAGAGTTAATAATGGCCATAACTAAACCATTCCATCTTTCTGGCAATGAGAAGAGAAATAACAGAGCTCTAACTTCATCATCAAAGTTTACCCCTACAGAACTTAACTGACTAGTAACTGTGTTAAAATCATTTGAATGGTCTGTAACAGATCCACCTTCCGACATCTTCATATTAAATAAACGTTTCATAAGAAATACCTTGTTTGAGGCCGAGGGTTTTTCATATATTTTCGACAACGCCTTAATCAAACCCTATGTTTTTGTTTCCTTCAAAATATTGAAGGCGACGGACACCGCAAGGCACAACCGTACTGTTCCGAGTGCCTTTCTATCGAGAATCTCCCATTATATGTCTATCATAGCTATCGGCTTCTTTGTTTTTCTGCTCAATGGTAGGTACAGATCTTTCTGATACAGATAATTTTCCATCTGCATCTTCCACAGCGGGTATTTTTTGCCGTTAAATTTCTCGACCCTAAACTTACCATTTTCCGCCATTGCTCCCACTCGAACCAGGAAACCCTTCTTTCCTGTGAGTTTATCAGCCAAATATACCTTCAGCTCTGATACCAGTTGTTAGAAAATTATATATTACAGAGAAATGAAACACATAAAATATGCAGAAAATACAAGCACACAAAACACATAAAACCAGAAAGACACAGATATACGTGGTTCACCCAGTTTGGGCTACGTCCACCCTGAACAGCCAGTCCTTCCTTTCTATTATCCAGCAAAATGGAGAGACACAACCTACAGCAGATCTATTGTAATATCCTATGTTCTCTCTCATAGACTCCCTCTCTGTTTCTCGCTCTGAGAATACACATACAATACACAGCCGCAATACAATACCCTCATGCAAAGAGAGGGGTTGCCCTCTAGGGAAAAAAACCCTAAAATAAACATAACTTCTACCGTCAGGTCATCCACCTAATGAACGACCCAGATTGGCTAGAAATTACTATACTTTTACAAGGAAATTTTACATCTATTTTTAGCTTCGGGGGCTTTGCCCCTGAAACCCCCTACCAGGGGGGGGGCTCCATAAAGTCACTGCCACCCCCCCTCGACCCCCCACGGTAGTGATTAATTACGGGTGGCGTTGCCGCCCCCATTAAGGTACAGGGGTCCAATGTTGTGATACAAAATAAACAAGATAATCAGGCTCCACACCCAACAATTCTTTGACTGCTCTTTCCTTTTCTGAATGACATTGACAGGTATATCTCTGCTCCTTAGAGAATATTTTTTCTGTTGTGCACTCAAAGCATTCATATATCCATGTTGGTAATCATCTGATTCTATTTCCATATCATCATTATTTGCCAAGATATAGTCTTCATCTTTTGGAGAATCCATATTTTCAGTATACTCCTCATCTTCAGTCAAGAATATGGGCAATTGATCTGCTGTAAAGAAATTATTTGTTTCAATTACCGGATCTTCATCTTCCTCTTCTTCTACTCCTTCGACATAGTTCTGCTACAACAGGGTCCTAATCTACTGTTGTTGTTGTTTTGTTTGGTCAGGTGCTTTCTGCTCTCTTTGATTCATTCTAAATTGAGGTTGCTACTGCCCTCTGAAATTTGGATTCTGGATCTGTGGTTCAGGTCTATTTAAGATGTATATTCTATCAACCATTCTCTCCATAGTTAGGAGTATTGTATCCATCTTTGCCTCAGAAGTAGAAGTATCTTCTTTGATATTCACCCTCTTTTCTGATCTCATCCTTGCTCTCTTGGCCAACAAATTACATTCCACACTTACATCATTCTTTTGCATGTCTGCTAAAGTTGTAGGATCGCGTTCATGCAACTGATATGCCATATCAACATCATATCCATCTGATAATTTGACTAAAACCATACTCTTCGGTGGTAACATATGTGCAGGAAGAGTGTTGTACAATGCATTAAATCTAACACAATAATCTTGAACAAACTCACCAATATTCCTTTTCATGTTCTCATATTCAGACAGGATTTGAAGAGGATTCTTCTTTTGTTCCCATCTTTCTACAAACTGATTATGAAAAACTGCTAAGGTATCAATAGTGGCTGCCGGCAAAGCTCTGAACCATTTTCTTACTTCCTCTCCTAGGCTTCATGCAAACAGTCTCATCTTCACACCCTCTATATCAATTTCATGAAGGTCAAAGAAGTCATTCATCTTATCTACATGCTTTTGAGTTGTTATAGACTGAGTTTCATCAAACAAAGGGATTTCGGTTTGGTAATATACGGGCATTTGACCCGGATTTTGAGGGAGAACAAGGGGGCATATCTTGTAGCCATGACTGGAGGTGGAGATGGAGGATTAAAAACAAGATTAATCATAGGGATTTGGATGCCTGAGGTGATCAAAGGAATATTTGTCCCCGACTGAATAGTGTGAACAACGGATGAAGAAGGAGGGGGAAAAAGGATATTATGAGTAACAATAGATGTAGTGATGGAATAAGAAGTTGAGATCTGAGGTCTGCTTGCCAACCAAGTACTTACATGCGAAGAGTAGTTCTACAAATATTTAAGATATTGTAAAAATTGTGTCACTAATTGAGACCTTGTTTGAAACCCTAATTGAGAATGTGAAAACTGATCTTCAATAGGACTGTGGAAGGAAATGGAAGAATCAACAACTATCTCATCAATCCAACTCAAATATTTACATTGGAATAAACTTTGCTCAAAATTTATATCAAATTCAATATCTTTCAAATTTTCTAACCCTTTAGGAAATGAATGAGCTCTAGGGATGGAACTTCTTTCTGATTGATTTCTGACTAAACTAGAAGTCTCAACAACAGCTTTACCTTTTCTTCCAATATTTTGAGGATCACTAACAATATTAGGAGGATTTTGATCAGGGTTGGATCTGGTATATCTTCAGGAAGCCATTATGTCCAATTTCAACACCAAATATAAACTTTACAAATTTTTCAATTCAACCTTTGAATAAATTGTAAAATTATCATCCACGAGTTAAGAATTTAAATCAAAATTAATTAATGGGGTTGATATGACCTCAATTTTTCTTCCCCAGTGGAGTCGCCAACATGTTATCACTCAGATTGAACCTCAAGGCTGAGAGAGGCAATCTCGAGGTAACCTCAAACCACAGTTTGGACTTGGTATTTAGCCCTACCAATTTAGAGAGGGATCTCTGGATAAAATCACAACCAAGAGGGTTGGATGAAAAATATTTTAGTCTAGATAAGGAGTACAGGGGGTTTTGATTTTGATTTTAGGGTTTTCTGGATCAGGACAAGCCAAATATCTAAGGCAATGAGATTAGATCAAAATCTACAGGGGTTTCAAGGGGCAAGGTAGGTAAAAGTTTTAGACATTAAAAGATGATTGTAGGAGGTGAAAAGACTATTGAGGAGCTAGGGAAAGCATGTGAAATTTATTTTCCTTAAACTAAAGAGAATGAACACATAATACTAAATTTCCCAAAACAGAGCATAAATACATATGGGTTCTGCCTTTCAAAATTGAAATATAGTATATTATAGACATGAAATGGTTTATGAATTAAA
Source organism: Pinus albicaulis (assembly GCA_034641835.2). Lineage (NCBI taxonomy): Eukaryota > Viridiplantae > Streptophyta > Pinopsida > Pinales > Pinaceae > Pinus > Pinus albicaulis. The sequence continues at coordinate 1,677,750,472 of CM076584.1, read as the reverse complement.
AATACATTCAAAAAAATTTATAACAGAGAGGAAAACATGTATAAAACTCATACCACATGAATCCCAAGAAAATAGCTAAAAAATTGCATTAATGTCCAAGCCAAACTGATATACAAATATGTCTCTTGATATGCCAAAGCTCCAAGTGAGACTAGCCTCAAAAAATGACTGATAAAATACATCAAATAGACTTAAAAGCCACTCTCCCTAGCCTCAGGGAGTCGAATCCATGAGAGGAGGTGCTATTTCACCTACTTCCAAACAAGAATCTAAAGACTAGGAAAACTCAACAATTTGCCTCTAAAAGGGAGGAAAATGATTCATTTGACCTCATAGTAGACTTATCTGATGCATATACTCTAGATAAAAGTGAAAATATGATATTTACATCCATATTGACTATTTAGATCAGTAATTTTCAAATTTACCCAATCAAAAAGTCAAAAAGTCAAAAATGTTGAAAGCAATGAAAATTGCCAATTCCTTGGTAAACGCGCAGCGCCATGACAAAAAAATGGCTTGTCTTGCATCCAATGTTTGGATGCCTTAACGATGTCAAAATGAGCTCCATGATAGCTCATTGGAAAGATATTTGATTTTATATTCCAAATATGCCTCCAGTTTCCAAAATGGTGTCTATCTTCCCTACCAAAAACTATTCTCCCAAGACTGGTAAATGTGAAACGCTAGGGTAAAAAAGAAGGAAGAAACATGATTTTTTGATGGTTTTGTGCCCTTTCGAGGGACCAATTCTGCTCCAAATATCCTGAAAATATTTGGGGTTGATGTACTCATCACTAGAAACATGAGGATGCTAACCATTTTTCATTTGGGTGCCCCAAAAAAGAGTGCAGTGCCAGTGGTGTTGCGTGTTTAGCCAATTTTCTGCATGCTAAACTGTCCCAAAAATAAAAATTTGCACAAAAGTGCCACATGTGCCAAAATTATGAATTTTCTTCCTAATTTATAGGTTAGAGGCATGGTGATACACCTTTGCAATAATATTCAACTTCTCTTTCTCCTTTGACTCGGTTAAAGCCCGAATTTTTGCATGGGCTCATTTGACCTTGGCCCTTGCAATCTTGTTTCTCATGGCATAGTGTTTCTCCATCTTCCTCTGAAGGTAAGTATATTTCTTTGATTTCTTTAATAGGCCCTCCAGATGCAAATTTTCTGTCTCAAGCCAAGACTCTCTATCTTTACTAATCTCAATGGAAATAAGCTCACTTGGAGTAAGTTTCTCTCCCAATTCAACCTCTTTCTTCCTTTCCCGAGCTAAAGCCTTATTTAGCCCAACTGTCCTTGGTCTCTCTCGAAAGCTGATCTTCTGCATCATCACTATCATCAAGTCTGCCCAAGGTCTCCTCCGACAAGGCCTTGGCCTTTCCTACCTCTCTCTAAGCCTTGATTTCCCTGGTCTCACTGATGGTTTTCTTTGTTTTCAGCTGCTGATTTTCTAGCTCAAGAAAGTCAATCACATACTTTGCTCTACCAAGGTTAGCTTGAAGCTCAATAATCTTGGCCTCCTTGTCTTTGATCAATTCATTGGCGATTCTAATGTCATCCTCATCATCAAAGTCAATCAATTGAAACTCTTGCTTAGTTTCATGTTTGTCCTCCTACTCAACATTGATGGATCTGTAGCCTTTTCCTTGCCCGTGTCTACCTGTTTTTCCGATGAAGAAGGCATGGCCCCTTTCACACCATGTGAAGAAAACACATGCCTTTGGCCTCTCTGATATGTTAAGGGAAATGGCTCAACATCAGTCATCTTAGTGCAAGCTACCTCAATGTCCCTTTCAATGCTTGATGCTCCAGTATCATGATGTGATGGTGAAGGGTTATAGAAAGGTGACATGGTAGGGTCAACATGAGGTGAATGTATGTGAGTGGGTGGTGATGTATGAACAACAGGATGTGATGGAGAAGTGGATACGAGAGGATGAGATGATGAAGGAATATCCTGGTCATGATGGCTAGGTGGAGTAGTGAAAACCTCATTTGCAATGAATGCATCCCATGAAATGTTTTTCTACTGAAGCTAATGGACGACCACAATTTTAATGAGTGAAAGATGAAATAGACTCTACATTTGATGATTGGGGTCCCTCTTTTGCACAGTGTAAGCCATCTTTTCAATGCTGCGGAAAAGATAAAAAGGTAAGAGTAGCATTCTAACTCTAGTGAAATGCATGAGGAGATGTATATGGTATGAGTAGAGTTGGGTAAACCTCCCCTCACAAGTGAAATACTTCACTATTATCTTCATCATGGGGGCATACCGGTCAAGAAGATGAAAGAAAGGGAAAATTGATTTCTTATCATCCTTATACCTAGGTTTAAGGTATGGTTCATAATAGCTCATATCTATTTTTTCTTGTTTAAACCACCTCTCTCCCACACTAGGAATCCCTATAGCAGTTGCAATAGAATTGGTTGACATATCAAAGGTAACCCTAGCAAGAATGACCTTTTTTTCATGTAGATTGATTATGAACAGTCTTGTTAACTCTGAGTGATTTTGGACTTCCTACACTCTCTCACATAACTCAAAGTAGCCCACATGTTTAAAACAAGACATAGTGAAAGGAGAGGCCATGAGTTCTCTTGTAGTGATGGGTTAAAACCTGTTTATTTTCCCTCCCTTATGATCATTTCTTCTTGGCCTTTGTGCCTCACCAACAATGCCACTGTCTTCTTCTTCTGACATCTCTAAATGCTAACTTATGAAACCCTAGGGTCCAAGTGAAATGAGATTAGGGGAAGGGGATGAGATGGCTAGTTTTGGAAGATGAATGGAATGAGTGAAGGGAAATTGGTGTAGGGAATGAATGAAGGGACAAACTAGATCAAAAACCCTAGGTTAATGAAATTAACATGTTTATGACTAATATTTTGTTTAGGAGGATGAAACAAGTGTAAAGACAATGATTAGAAACTGAAATTAGGGTTTCAATTAGGGTTCCATTTCAATTCATCCAAGAATGAATAAATAGCTTAAAAAACAAGGCTTATGACATGTACTTACTGCTTATAAATTCTTGGAGGAATTTGGAAGTGTTTTGAACTTGTTTGGGTTGCCAGAACACTCAACAATCGTCCCTATGTAGGCGTGCAACGCCACTATGTGAGCGTGCAACGCTTTTACAAATGCATAGCGCCTCCTGGCACTACAAGAAAAAAGCACATTGGTGAGGGGCGAAAATGGTCACCATAAGCTCATTGGTGAGGGTCAAAAGAGCCTTCGTCACCAAAAACTGAACGTCACCAAAGGTGGCGTCGCTGAAAGTATAGGTGTTGTGGTAGGCATCATAATTTCCAAAGATTACGTAACGAAGTGGATTTATAGTGATGAATGGCGATCACCATTCTGTAGACGATAGTGACGAATGATAGCTTCCGTCACCAAAGGCGGCGGTCACCAAGGGCTCGGCCTTCTTGGTATAGGTGTTGTGGTGACATTCAAGGTCCGTCACCAATAATGGAATAGCGACCGTCACCATTTCATATGAGCAATGGTGACGGACAATAGCTTCCGTCACCAAAAAACTGAACGTCACCAAAGGTGGCGTCGCCGAAAGTATAGGTGTTGTGGTGACATTCAAGGTCCGTCACCAATAATGATTTATAGTGACAGATAGTGACCGTCACCATTTCATATGAGCAATGGTGACGAACAATAGCCTCTGTCACCAAAAAACTGAACGTCACCAAAGGTGGCGTCGCCGAAAGTATGTGTTGTGGTGACATTCAAGGTCCGTCACGAATATTGATTATAATGACGGATAGTGACCGTCACCATTTCATATGAATATCAACGACTTTTTGTGATGGACATTTCATGGCCGTCACTATTGGTGCATATATATGGTGACGTTCATTGACCGTCACCATAAACTCATTGGTGACATCAAGGTCCGTCACGAATAATGATTATAATGACAAACATTGACCCTCACCATTTCTTCAACAACAACGATTTATGGTGACGGACCTTTAATGGTCGTCACTATTGATGCGTATATATGGTGGCGTTCGTTGACCGTCACCATTTCATATTTTGGTGAGGGTCGAAAAATGTCACCATAAGCTCATTGGTGATGGTCAAAAGAGCACCCATTACCAAAAACTGATCTTCGTCATTCCCTATATATGAATATCAGGGCACGATGGAATCGAACCACCAACCTCCTGCTTGTAAAGCAGGTGCTCTTCCATTGAGCTAGCACCCTTTAAAGAATTAGACTTTAAACTAGCAATTGCCCCTAAAGGTGAAAAAATACACCAAAGGAATAAGAACCAGGAAAATTGAAAGAATTCAGTGTCCTTGCTCCTATTTATATTTTACGACACTCTACAAAGTATGATCTTGATCTATGACGTATTTGTGCCGAGTGGTTCTAATTTAATAGTAAATGTTATATTCATATAAAATAAATGAATAATTGAGAGGCCTTACGGGATAGTTTTTAATCCTTACACCAAAATCTCTTAATATTCAAGTCTATGGAACAACTCATTCAAAGTTCAAACTGAAGTAGATTTTAAATGGAAAGCCTAAAACCAGCTAAGTAGTTTACAAGTTAACATTTTGGATATAATTTCTGTTCAATTTATATGACAAGTTATGCCATAACCTTAAAACTAGTTTCTTAGCTAAAAGACTTTCTTAAGTCAACAAAGAAAAAGAAAGATAGTCATGGCAAGCAAAATTCTCTTGTTTTTTCTAATGAGGGTGCATGTAACTTGATAAAGGTTGTACGAGAGTATCAAACCATAAATAGTTTCACTAAAACATGGAAATGACAAAGTCTTGTTAAGCAACAAAAGTTTAGTTGAATATATGAAAAGCATCGAGCTAAATGATATAATTAAACTAAAAGTAATTGTAAAAAAATGAAATTGCTATCATATACCATCTAGTTTGGTTAGTTCTTCAGAAAGAGAAAGTGCAATTACATGATCCAGCTCCTCATCTTGATTATGTAATGGACCATCCTGAACAAAAATGTCCACATGCAACAATCAATGTTATTGTATTGGTAAGACTTTTGTTATAATCTATCAAAGCATGTACTATGTAGGAGAATAACTGGTAGTTGAATTACTTCTCTACTCGCATGTACTACCTTTGGTAGTTGAATTACTTGGAAATAAAAATCCTTATTAGAAGATAACGCAAAGAAAAGCAGAAGCCTTTGAATATGGATGGCCATCTTGATTTTATAAAGTTATAATTGAATACTAAAGGACTAGGAATGTTGCAACGAAATAGATGGATAGAGTGTAATAAAAAGAATTTGGATAATTTAGGTTGCCATATCTTTAAATGGAACCACTTTTTCCTTTTGGATTCCCAGTCTTTCATATGCAAATAAAATTTTTGATTCAACCAAAGAGCACAATATTTTGAAGTCTTAGTTGCCTGAAACAGGGTAATGACAACATTTGGAAACGGCGATGACTTTTGAAATGACCACTTTCAAACCCTGAACACTTCCACACACAGGTCCAAAAGTCATGACTGAGGAGCATGAGCACACCTAATTCAGGGATGATTAAATATGAAATGAATTGGGTTGCAATTATACTCAATTAAACATAAAGCAATGATTAAAATATATATAAATTACTTAGAAGTCAAACATGACAACTTTGGAATATGGTAGAATGTTGGCATAACAACTTTGTTCATTATACATTCTCTTTCGTTCAGTTTTGATGCTTTACTTCCAAATTAGGTGTTTTCTTTGTTGGAGATAGCAATCTGTACATCTAGGTTGAACCATTAATGATTCCCACAATGAAGGGGCATGTAGCGTAGTAGTACAGCAGCACACTGGCCAAGGGAAAATCTGGGGTAAATCTTAGTATGTATAATTTTCAAAACGGGGATAGAGCTAGTTTTGCTTGAGGTTAGCCAGGGGACCTTAGCTAAAGTGTGGCCTGACGAGGGTGTTGGAAATAGGAATACACACATCTATGTTGAACCCTTAAGAGCGTCCCTCATGAAGGGGAAAGTGGCTCAGTGTTAGAGCAATCCCACCAGCCAAGGACTTAAAAGTTTCAGAAATGTTTCAAGTAACAGACATTGTTAATTAGCCTATTGTGCTAGACCAAACGGTGGACAACCTGCATTAGAAAGTGTTTGCATGGGCCAAGTGGCTCAGTGTTTGAGTAATCCAACCAACCAAGGACTTAAAAGTTTCGAAAATGTTTCAAGTAACAGAAAATTGTTAATTAGCCTATTGTGCTAGGCCAAACGGTGGACGACTTGCATTGGAAAGTGTTTGCTGACCAATATTGAAGCCCCACCCAAGTTCGAAACTCAGTTAACCCACCTCATGAAAGGGCAAGCGGCTCAGTGTTAGAGCAATCCAATCAGACAGGGACTTTAAAGTTTTAGAAATGTTTCAAGTAATAGAGAATAGTTAATTATACAGTGATATGTGGTTTAACAGTAAGTTTCACTGGGTGAAACTAACGAGACCGCGGTTCAAATCCCATTGAGTATATGGCCTCACTGGGTGAAACTAACGAGACCGCAATTCAAATCCCATTGAGTATATGACCTGCTATGATCTCGCCTCAAGGAGTAGACTCCCCATTTCCTAGAGTCTCCGCTCTTGCTAAATCATAAGATCTGGTATATCTAGCTTATATCTGGCTTACAGGTTGCTGGATATACTCTTGGTGTGATAAGGCAGCCACAAAGGTTGATCCTGGACCTCCCCCAGATTAGTCCAAGGAAGAAAGTTTTTGCTGAGCAATATTGAGGCTCCACCCAGGTTTGAAACTCAGTTAACACATCTAGCGTGTCTGTGGGCAGTAGCATAATGTATTAGGTTCAGGAGTATAGGGTCAGTCCCTCAGACATGACCCTGGGCCTCCTCAGAGACAAGCAGTAAGTTTAGGAATTCTCCTAATACCCAAAAAAATAAAAAATAAAGGAAAAAGAAAGAAATTCTCCTAATACTGAAAAAAATAAAAATAAATAAATAAATAAATAAAAAATAAATAAATAAATAATAAATAAATAAATAATAAAAATGACAGTAGTTAATTACTGATTCTCGTGATAATAAAATTAAAAAATAAAATAAAATAAAAAATGAAAAGAAAACAAACAATAGTTAATTAGTAGTTTCCAACTTTTCACTAGCATGTCCTAACATTTTTTGATGTATATGCAGAAAGACTTTGACTTCAGGATGACTCAGGGGTTGCTTTGTCAAAGTTTACTTGCATGCCAAAAATTGTTCTGATGTCAACTGACATGGATAAAACATGATCATAAAGAGATAAAATCTGATAAAACTTCAACAAAAAGCATGGATGAAGTTCACACTCGACAACAAGAATGAC